>BQNB010010714.1:39914-83267 GCA_026074375.1 Tanacetum coccineum
ATCCAAAGTCAATTTAACGACTTGAAGTCAAATTTAACGACTTGTAGGATAGATAACTTAGGCAGCAATTGTAATGATATGTCAGAATGGCATGTAACTTGTATTTGTAATTTATAGCATGTATCCTCCTCACGGGTTTATGAAAAGATTGAAATGCGAGGCTATGCATTCACTAAGTCTTTGAAAAGTAATCACATTCTTATAAGATAAACGATTATGTAAAAGAGTTTGTAACAAGCATGTATCCTTCTCGCGGGTTTATAAAACATGTAAAATAAGTAAAGGTGAGGTTATGAACTTCACCTGATAGGTAGATGTAATAATTATTCTAAAATGAAAGCTCACGACCTTATCACAATCTTAACCGGGGAAGGTTGATATAGTGAAATGATAGTAAACAGCCACGTCATACAACCTGAGTAGGATATGTCAAGTCTTAGGAAGATTGTACTTTAGAACTTTGGTTTAAGAGTTATGAGTTTGATTGAAGAGTTTGGGAGTTATTGTATCACCGTTTTGGGCCGTCATAATTCAGAAGTCATTACAGTAAAACGTTTGAGGAGCTAGGGCACTTTAAATCGTAAACCCAACAACTCATCTCAAGAACGTACATTCCAGAGAAAACTTCCTTAATATGAAGCTCCCTAGTATTGTGGTACAATAGAGATCCGGCGCATGATTTCTAAAGGCACATTGATGATGAATGATATTATGGTTATAACATAAGCGGTTTTAAGCGTTTTAATCAATATCTGGAAATGTTAAGCATGTCAAGCGTTAATTAAAGTTATGTCTTGTAATGTTTTGAATACATTTTTATACTTTTTCAAAATGTTACATTTTAGACCCTTGAGAATGAAAAGTTGCAAAATATACCATCGGAGTTTGCACTTTTATGAAGCTTGTCCTTCAAGTCTTAAAAGATATTACAAAGTAGAACCTTAGCACTTTAAAAAGTGACATAATAGACCCCTATAGTTATAACTTTGATAAAATGACATTTTCAGTCCTTTTAGTTATGAATTTCAGAAAGTTACGATATATACCCCTTGCATGGAATACTTTTGTAAAACAAGTCCGAATTGCCATGCAAGCTTATTTTAACATTCTAAAAGTCATTTACAGGTTATAACTTTATTAATATAAGCTAAAATATGAAGGTTTATCATAATGAAAGTTTAAAATAACGATTCGTTAAGCTAGGAAGCAAAACGGGTCAAATTAGGGTTTCAAAACGTAAACGCGCGGGTTTTAAGTTCAAATTCCTTCAATAATCAATAAAGTGGTTTATTGTTTATTTTATAGTTAAGCATGCTAGGATAGATTATAACAACATTTAACCATTATAACATTTAGTTTTAAGAAAAACATAAAATTAGGGTTTCGGGTGTACGGTTTTGGATCAAAATGAAAAATGAGCATGAATTGAGTTATGAAACTTTAACAAGAGTTTATGTATGATCATATGAACATTATAAGGGTGTAGGAGCAGGTATGAGTTAATTGACCTGGTTTTTGAGGCTTATATAGCTTGAAAAGCGGTCGAAATCGGACTTTTAGCATCGTACGCCTAGAATACGACTTCCCTGCGGCTTCTTTTCTTGGTTATTGGTTTCTTTTGCTTCAATTATGTTCTTGAGACTTCTTAGGATCTCTTAGGATCTTCTTAGAGAAAAGGATTGCTGATATGATGGGTTATAGAGGAGGAAGTGGGGGATGATTTGAAATGGAGGCATAATACCCCTATTTATAGTAATTTTGGAACTTGGTGACTAAGGATGCTAAGAGACCAGGTGAGGACATGTGTGGGAGCTATAGGGTGATGTGGAGAGGCTATGGGATGAGTAAGGAAGGCTATGGTGCCAAGGTGGAGGTGGTTCTAGACGTTTTAGCGGGTGTTGGTTTTGATTTATACTAATGGAGTTTTTGGACAGCCAACATCAGTCTTGGTAAATTGGTTGCCATTTTCTAACCGTAAACTCCGGTTGAAGGCTCAAAACCTGATCCATTGTTAGATATTTTGGTCCTCCTACAACGTTTAGCTTTCATATTTGGGGGGTTACTATACAAAAATTTAGAGATAGATAATAGCCATTTATATAGGCTGTTGCGATCTTCGCACCCTTTTGCATTTCGGCTATAATAATTTCATCTGACCGTCGAATCGAAGGTTGATTTCCACCGGAGAAATGATCACATGACATAGGGCTACACCTTGTGTTTTCACTTAATAACCTAGAACATATTGATTTTCCCAATCTATGTTTTATAGACTTATCCAATTCAAAATAGGGCCTTAGTTTTAGGTTTAGGGGGTTAGAACTAGGATTTAGGGTTTTGTTTTTTTAGGTGGAGTTTCTAGATTTAATTCATGATATAATGATGTTTATAATGATGAAATAGGATTTGTATGTTGTAAATTACGTTATTTACAAATTATTTGAATTAATGGTTTAGGTTTAGAACGGGAATATTAAAAACAAGAATGAGTCATGGTTTAGAAAATTAGCTCGCGTTTTAGGGTTCCCCAGGTTCTCGACGATTAGGGTTTTGAGTGTAAAAAGATGTATGAAAGCTTAAGAATAGAATAATTAGGGTTTACACATTGTATATTGAGTGTAGTAGCTTGTACACAAGTGGTGATGAAGAAATTAGAATCAAAATGAAGGTAAAATGGCTATTTTAGAGATCATGTTTAATGATTTGTATATTGAGCTTATAAGGACTTGTACCTTTCTTTGGAGAGAATGTATATTCATATGAGATGTTATGTTACTTGAACATATGCTTTAGTAGCTTGTATATTCACTTTAGATATTAACCCTTCATGGAATTTAGGGTTTAGAGGTATATGATAACGGTTTAAAGCCCGTTTTGATATAACGTTGCGAATGGTACATTATAGGAATAATGTACTTTGTAATAAGGATATTAAGATATTGACTTGACATTTTATGATATTTGCTTGACATATATGAAGACAGGATTGCCATAGATAGGTTGCGTGAGCTCGTCTACTTTAGTTATGCAAGTTACTTTGTATACTGAGATATTGACAATGCAAGTAATGTAATAAAGCAAAAAATTTCCCCGTATAATTGTGATCATAGTAAAATAGGTTTTGCATTTGATGAAAATTCTTGGGTTGTTATAGTCTCCACCCCTTACAGAAATCTCGTCCCGAGATTTAGTTGAAAGTTGTAGTGAATAGATGTAGGTACTGGGCATGAATTTAGGTTAGGCTAATCAAGGTTACAAGTCCACGTGTGTGATGCATTTATAATTATGTTGCGCACCATAATTATTACTTACCCTCCTTTCCCACGTTTATACTTAATTCTAAGACCACACTCTTGATGTACAGCCAATAGATTTTTCAGATGCTGTGATAGAACCTTGGGTGGATTGGGAGATACTCTCGATTTATGAAAACATGTGTGTATGGGCATACCATGCTTTGCTTGACGCCTACTGTGATCGTAAAGAATCGTTATTCATTAACCTTTAAAAGTCAACATCGAATAAGAATGCTATCACAAGTCTTTGTTAAAATTTTCATACCTGCTGGTATTGAAATCATTTGGCATTGTATAGATTCTTGTGTGTTTCCTTGTTATTATGTTGCAGAATATAACAAAGAATTTTAGAATACGAAGATCATGGAATGAGTGATGTCAAGGAATGATTGTAAGAGAGTTGCTAATCACGTGAGATACAGATTTTGAAATGAACAGATGATGAAGGTAATAATGATAATGAAGGTAATAATGATAATGATTAAGGAACGGATTGAAAGAAACTTGTTTGTACGTATGTTATATACTTAAGCCTATTTATTTATAATTTGTCACTTACAAAAAGAAGCGTCTAACTCCTTGTAACTGAGAATTTATAAATTCATAGTTCGGAGATTTATAATTTCCTTATTCAAATGAAGAAGTGACCTAATTCATTTCAATAAGATGATCATAAATCATCTTACTTAAGCATAAAAACACAATATGAATGTGTAGAAAATGATGTGATCATGAATGGTTAGATAATATTGAGATGTTGATTGTACTGACGCCCATATAATCGAGGATGAAAATTTATGTTACAAAGGTATGAGGGGAGTATTCAGAGTTTGAACATAATAGAATCGATGGAATTGACAAATAATGTCGAGTTTTGATGTCATCAGATAACAAGATGTAACGAAATCATCACTTTCGTATTAATTTCATGGATGCTTAGCATATGAAACTCTAAAAAGCAGGTTGATACTTATGCTACGTATACTAGTAGTAAAATTCTAGATAAAAAGTAACAAATGACAAGATTGTAGCTTGATGATTGGGACAACCAAGTTTTCAGATTGAAGAAGAATTCATATGAAACTTGAATATCATCGTGAGTTGTTTTTTGGGTAGGAATTCTAAAGTGAACAAAGAAAGCAAATCATCTCTATTAAGTCTTTGCTTTCCTGTGGCCCAAATATTTTCTTTGAGCGCTGATTTGCATAATGTTCTTTCTTTCCACGGGCATTACAAATTATGGATACTGTTTGTAGATCGTTTCTAGTGGTTGGTCTTTTGTTTTTGCAGTACTTGGTCTGGTGGCCTATTTTGTTACAAACCTGGCACTTGACACTACAAGGTCCCGTGTGATGTAGGCTATAATATTTTAACAAGGGAAGGTTCACCGTATACACACATTCGGTAGACAGCATAAGTCTTGAATGGTTCTTGTCTTTTATGCTGATGTTCGGTAGGTAATCATTGTTATGGTTGTTATTGTTGCGGGTTTTTTAAATCTTGGTAGTTGTTGTGTTTGTGATTGTGGAGTGGTTATTATTGGTGTGTTAATTGGGATAGTTGTTGTTGTTGGTTTTTTTCTATCTTTAATCTTCCTTTGTGTATTATTGGTTTCTTGCACAGAATCACGTTATTATCTGATCCATAATTCTTAGGCTATGTTGATGGCTTCCTACAAAGGTTTTGAGGTCTTCGAGGCTAAGAGTAGGTAAGTTAGTAACATTTCACTTCAATACTTCTAGGTAAGCCATTGATGAAGTCTTCTTAAGTTTCTCTTCGAGTTTGGTCCATGATCTGGGCATTAAGACGGCTAATCCCTGAAATCTCCCTTAATGTAAGTTTAAGATCATTTCCTTTCACAACCAAAGTTGTAAAATCTCGTCTTCCATCTTTCTTGATTCCGTAGCCTTGAGGGACAATATTTTGGTTAAGAAGCTTTCAATTCAGTCCAGGTGATTTTATTGGGCTTGTCTATTCCGATAAGGCTTGGGCGTATGCATTCCACAAAGTCCTAGGCACATCATCGTTAGTAGTTACCAGTAGCTAATGTCACTCTAGTCTTCCTCGGTTTACATTTGATCTACGACGAATAATACTGATTTGGTACGTTTCAAACCAGCAGATTGAGGCCAACTGCTCCTTCCTACCATTGAAGTAGAAAGGTTGACATGCATAACGAACTCTTTATAGTTTCCCCTTTTTGCTACAGGAGTTCCAGTAGGTACCTGTTGTTCCTTTGTTGGGAATTACTTTAGCACCTGCCGTTGTTGCAGATTGATGCTTCCAGATCTGCAGGCTATGCCAAGTATTTAATAAGTTTGCTGATGGTTAGACAAAGTTATGGCTGGTTAGTTTTCGGATGTTGCGTCCTTTTGGTCAGGCATTCTATCAACACAAGATAACGCGTAGTAAGAATGACATCACAAGTTTTGAAAGGTAATACTTAAAAGAAAATGTGATGCTTAAAAATGCTTAAAGAGAAATGCTTATTTTTGAATTTTAACACTTTAGAGGTCTATGGTATGATTCGTTATGTTGAAAAATAACGGCAGTAATGATGCAAATGATGGAGATGATGATGAAAGAGAGTAAGACTTAGAAGTAAGTGTACGTAACGGGATTGCCTTTATAAATAAAATGCTTTTTAATGTTCCTAGTCATGATTTGACAAAGAGTTTATATTTATACCACACATCCCGTGGCTAGGATAAAGCTATAACTAGTCTAAGAGTTTGTTTATTGGTAGATGACATTCTAAAGATCTTCATGATTTGTTTGGTGATGAGCTTGGATTTTCTCAATGATTTGTTCAAGATCGGAAATTCTGTAGTGAGCAAAGGTGTCTTTTACCTTTTGCCCTTAACATGCTATATTTGAAGTTTGATAACCTGAGTGCGGATTCTCTTAAGTTCGGTCTTTAGTTCGTTACCATTAATACGTCCTTCCATTTTCTCAATGCGGTGAAAAGAGGAGTTCCATCTAATTATTCAATTTATCTTCGATTATGTTCCTCATAATGTTTCAGATGCATCTTAATTGAACTTTTTCCTATTTCTTTTATCTGAGGGTTGCGGTTAGGAGTTTAAACTGAGGAAGATGGTGATACCAAATTACGGGTTTGATTTCGAGATGGATTAGATAATGTAGTTGAGGAAGAAGATGGGGAATAGATTCAGTCATATCCCTTTTCTAACCCTTTTGAACTGGATATTTTAAATGCTTTAAACTGTTTGGGTTTGGTAAACAGCTCTTCTGCATTTTCTTTGAAAATTTCGCTAGTTACAAATAAAAACAACAAAAACACCATACCTAGTTCTGATGGGCTTTCCTCAGATCTCTTTTGCATCATCCATTCATGAAATCTTACTCATATGCTCCTTGGTGGAATGGCCTTAAGCAAGATATCTCATTAGCCTTCAGCAGTTACTGGTGAAAGTGAAAGTATTCGAACAATACCATCCTTTCCAGTTGAAATTCTATACTTGGAGTTTCCATTCTGAATACCTTCCAAACGATCATTGTCAAGTTACTCAAGGTAATGCTCCATCTCATAGCCAATATTTCATAACATCCTTCTTCAGTAATTTGGGTGTTGATATTTGAGATAGCTGTTGTTGAGAATCTCATGTTGTTGTTGTTTTCGGTTAGCAGCATCCTAGTGTCTGATGCATTATTCATGGTTTGTTTCTTCATCATCATGAGATGTTTGTGAAGAATTCATCATACGGCCTGGTGAGACTTTTTTGTAAAGAATTGTAGGAGTTGCTGTTTAGTTTGTGTTCTTTGTGATTCTTCTTATTCAGAGTCCCTCTATTGGCTCTGATACCACTTGTAGGTCCTTGGTCTTGGATCTATATAGCCTTTGTAAGACAATAGCTAACTTGAATAAATCCAAATCAACTATGTGAGAGACAAAGGACGTGAATATCAAGTGTTATTGCGGAATCTTTAACACAAGAAATTAAGAAGAACCAAATAATACTTATTTTGCTATTGATTTCTATTAAGCTTCAATGCTTCTATTACATATATGAAACTCTAGGATCTGGTGATGAAATAGGTAATTCCTTAGCATAAAATGCTTGTACGTCCTTCCATTTAAGTATTCTTGTAGAATGATGAGTAATTCCGGGGGAGGGTGGAATATATTATCGTTAGAGTTTTCCAAAGAGTTAAAAGAAATGCTTCCTGCTGAAGCTGGGAAATAATCCGGTGAGACCGAAGTATAGTTAAGATTTTCATAGTGGGAAAAAGCATCCTCAATATTGAAAGTAGAGCGGTTGGGAGAAGACATCGTTCTGTTAACAACCTAGTTGTAAATAACATAAGTTATTTATGTAATAGTATAATAGATATGTATATTTACATACTTGTTCTGGAATGTAGTGGCACGGAGGACTTTGATGGCTGAAAAAGAAATGTGGTTATAGTTAAGGTTTTGACCTTGTCCTATACACAGGCGCTAGATTACCTATCTGTAACACCCCCCATTTTACAACATAGAGCCAGCAGCGGAAAGATAATCTGGCGGTTTATTACTTCATGGAAACAACAATCATAATCATAGAAAACGACCTAAAAGAGACGTTTGTTCAAAAGATATGTTATCATTCATTTCAAATCAGAGTTTTACAAAGGCAGGTCCCAAAATCTAGTTACCTTACATGTGAAATCCCTCACTTGATAACAAGTTTTAGCCATCTTCAAGTCCATGCCACTCCGTGCCGTATATTGCTCAATAACCTGAGATAAACATGCTAAAAAGTCAACACAAAGGTTGAGTGAAATTCATAGGTTTGATAAACAGTTTGAATACAAGTCATAGTGTAATAATTGTACAAACACAATTATTATGAAAATGGTATTGTTATGATCTTGGGTCACGTTATTATATACCCGTTATTTGTAATAATTGACATACGATACAATTTCATAGTAACTAGTGTATATTGTGTTAGCGTCTTGTTTGGTCTGATTTGGTTTTGTCTGGTCTTGTTCCTTGTCTAAGCACATCGCACTAACACATTATCATCAAAAGTCAATTTAATGACTTGAAGAGCTCATAATATCAACATATTAACATCCCAAAGTCAATTTAACGACTTGAAGTCAAATTTAACGACTTGTAGGATTTATGACACTAACACATTATCATCCAAAAGTCAATTTAACGACTTGAAGTCAAATTTAACGACTTGTAGGATTTATGACACTACACACCATTTAATTCATGCCAAAGTCAAATTTAACGCTTGTGTTGAAATCAAATTTAACGAGCTTGTGGATTTCATATATTAAAAATTACTATCCAAAGTCAAATTTAAGACTTGAAGTCAATTTAACGACTTTGTAAGATGTTAATTAAACAGCAATTGTATATGATATGTCAGGATAGCATGTAATTTGGAAACACTTGTATTCGTAATTTATAGCAGGGTATCCCCTCACGGTGGGTTTTTGAAAAGATTGAAATTGCGAGGCTTAATGTATTCAACTAAGTCTTTGAAAGTAAACACGATGTTATAAGATAAACGAGGTAGTATAAAGTATATAAAAGAGTTTGTAACAAGGCTTGTTGTATCCCCCTCGCGGGTTCTTTAAAGCTTGTAAATAAGTAAAAGCGGATGGTTTTGAAATTTACGCTGATAGGTGTTTGCTAATAATATTCAAAATGAAAGCTTTTTGATATCCTTATCACATTCTTAAACAGGTTTAGGTTGATATAACAAAATGATAGTAATAGCCACGTCATGCCAACATACGTAAATATGTCAAGTCTTAGGAAGATCGGATACTTTTGATACTTTGGTTTCTAAGAGTTTGAATTTGATTGAAAGTTTGGAATTATTGTATCACTTCCGGGCCATCATAATTCAAAAGTCATTCAGTAACGTTTGAGGTAGCTAGGGCACTATAAATCGTAAACCCAACAACTCAGTCAGAACGTAATACCAAGATGAAACTCCTTAATATGAAGCTCCCTAGTATTGTGGTACAATAGAGATCCGGGGCATGATTTCTAAAGGCACATTGATGATGAATGATATTATGGTTATAACATAAGCGGTTTTAAGCGTTTTAATCAATATCTGGAAATGTTAAGCACGTCAAGCGTTAATTAAAGTTATGTCTTGTAATGTTTTGAGACTTGTAATGTTTTGAACATATTTTCATACTTTTTCAAAATGTTACATTTTATACCTTTGGGAATGAAAAATGGCAAAATATACCCTTGGAGTTTTCACTTTTACAAGTTTGGTCCTTCAAGTTTAAAAGATGTACAAAGTAAACCTTGCACTTTGAAAAGTGACATAATAGACCCCTGTAGTTATAACTTTGATAAAATAACATTTTTAATCCTTTTAGTTATAAGTTTCAGAAAGTTACGATATATACCCCTTGCATGGAATACTTTTGCAAAACAAGTCCAAAATCCATAATAATGATATTTTTCAATATGAAAAGTAATTTACAGGTTATAGATTATTAATATAAGCTAAAATATGAAGATTTAACATAATGAAAGTTTAAAATAACAATTTGTTAAGCTAGGAAGCAAAATGGGTCATATTAGGGTTTTAAAACGAAAACGCGCGGGTTTTAAGTTTAAATTCCTTCAAGACTTGATAAAGTGGTTATAATAACATTAGTTAAGCATGTTAAAATGGATTAAACCAATATTTAACCATTATCACATTTAGTTTTAAGAAAAACATAAAATTAGGGTTTCGGGTGTACGGTTTTGGATCAAAATGGAAAATGAGCATGAATTGAGTTATAAAACTTTAAAAATAGTATATTTAGGATCATATGAACATTATAAGAGTGTAGGAGCAGAAGTGGAACATCCAGAACCTAGGTTTGAGCTTATAGCTTGGAAACGGGTCAAAATCGGGACTTTTAGCCTCGTACGCCTAGAATAATGACTCCCGGGCTTCTTTTCTTGGTTTCTTTTGCTTTATTTCTGTTCTTGAGACTTCTTAGGATCTATTAGGATCTTCTTGAGCAAAGGATTGCTGCTAGAAATGGGTTATAGAGGAGGAAGTGGTTGATGAGTTGAAATGAAGGCATAACACCCCTATTTATAGTTATTTCGAAACTTAGAGGCCAAGGTGAGGGGGTTAGGTGTCATGATACTGATGTAGCCGAGTTAGGTAGTCTATGAGGGTGATGTAGTGAGGCTAGAGTGGTAGAGAGGTGATGTGGAGGTGGTTTTGGGTGTTTGTGGTGTCGCGGCTGAAATGAGCCAACAAGGTGAGGTTATGGCTCGATTTTGGCCATGGAAAGGAATCAAGGTGCTTGTAAGCTACTTAAGGTAACATGTGGGTGAGGCATGAAGTGCTTGGTTATAAAGGAAACTTTCAAAATGGGTTAAATTGCAAGAAAAGAGGTTGCGGGTTCCATAGGGCTCGTTTAGGATTTTTGGCTTTGCATTTCGAGTATTCTTGTGATATGATGATATATATATGTTCACAAGACTTGTATTTAGGATAATTAGCAAGAATTGATAGGTGGTTCGTGTTAAAAATAGGTGAAAACAAGTAAACGGGTCGAATGTTCTCATTAGGGCACGTTTAGGGTTTCTTTGATTCAATTCGCATACAAATGAAATGAAATGATGAAATGATGATTGTATATGATTAGTAATGTTGTAAATCAAGTTATTATAACTTATTTGGGGGTTGGTTGAGGTTTATAATGGATAAAAATGAAGAAACGGGTCATGGTTTACTATTTAGCTCGGGTTAGGGTTTCTGACTTTGGTTTCTTGTAATTTTTGGTTTTTATTCGTGTATAATGGTAATGAAATAATGACTGAATATGATTGATAATGTTGTAATATAAGTTATTACAACTTATTTGAGTGTTGGTTGAGGTTTAGAATGGATAAAAAATCAATAAATGGGTCATGGTTTAGAAACTAGCTCGAGTTAGGGTTTTTAGATTTCTTTTCTCATGAAACATCTTATGAATTTCATGAGTGATGATTTTTATGGAAATGTAAATGAAGTATATAAACTTGCTTGTAATTGTACTTGATAGATGTACAAGATTGTTTAGGAAAAACGGAGGGTGAAATCGGCTATTTTAAACGATTCTGCTTTTTGATTTTGTACAGTGGTGCTTTATAGGACTTGTATTTTGACTTGAAGGGAGTTTCTATGTCAAATGAGATGTCTATATTAGCTTGTACATATGCTTTAGTTAACTTGTACATTCACTTAGATCAATTATACCTTCATGGGAAATTAAGGTTTAGAGGTATACAATAACGGTTTAAAGCCCGTTTGATATAACGTTGCGAATGGTACATTATATGAGTAATGTACTTTGTAATAATGATATTAAGATATTAACTTGACATGTTATTATGTTTGCTTGACATATACGAAGATAGGATTCATATAGGTAGGTTGTGTGAGCTTGTTAACGTTAGATATGCAAGGTACGTTGCATATTGAGATATTGGTAATGCAAGTAATGTAATAAAGCGAAAATTTCCCCGTAGATTTGTGATCATAATAAAATAGGTTGATTTTTCATTTGATGAAAATTTTGGGTTTTTATAGTCTTCACCCCTTACAGAAATCTCGTCCTGAGATTTAGTCGAATGCCGGAGAGATGTCAAGGAATGATTTTGAATTGTAAGAGAGTTGCTAATCATGTGGGATACAGATGAACAGATGATGAAGGTAATAATGATAATGATTAAGTGAAGAAAAGGAATTATTTGTACAAACGGATTGAAAGAAACTTGTTTGTACGTATGCTATATACTTAAGCCTACTTATTTATAATTGTCATTACAAAGAGAAGTCGTTCCAAATCCTTGTAACTGAGAATTTATAAAATTCATAGTTCGAAGATTTATAATTCCTTTATTCAAAATAAATAAGCGTCCTAAATTCATTCAATAAGATTGATCAATAATTCGTTCCTTACGCTAAGCATAAAAACATGGATTCATATCGGTAAGGTGTAGAAAATGATATGATCATGAAAGGTAAGATAAATATGGAGATATTAATTGTACTGACGCCCATATTGTCGAGGATGATAATTTATGTTTCAAAGTTATGAGGAGAGTATTCAGAGTTGAACATAATGGAATTAATGGAATTGATAAATGATGTCGAGTTTTGATATCACCAGATAACAAGATGTAACGGAATCATCACTTTATTATTCAATGGATAACTTTACAAATGAAACTTTTAAAAGAGTTGACACTTATAATACGTGTCTCGTAGTAGGATAAAAGCAACAAATAACAAGGATTATAGCTTGATGTTTGGGGTTTTCAAACTTATGAAGTGTGTTTCAAAAGATTTTGGTGATGAACTTAAATATCTTTGAGAGTTGTTTCTAGAGTAGAAAGGTATACTTGTCTCTAAGTACGCCCTCTTGTGGCCTTGTTGTTTGCTTTTGAGCACCGATTTGCATAATGTCCTTCCTCTCCACAGACATTACAAGTTATGGATACTGATTATAGGTTGTTTCTAGTGGTTGGTCTTTTGTTTATGCAATTCTTGGTCAGATGACCTACACTGTTGCAAGTCCGACACTTGACAGTGCAAGGTCCTATGTGATGCAGGGTGCACCTTTCACACAAGGTACGATTCCCAGTATATCCATTGGCGGCAGCATAAGTCCCGAAGGTTTCTTGCCTTCTATTTTGCTGTTGGTGGTAATCATTGTTATGGTTGTTGTTGTTATAGTTATTCTGATAGTTGTTGTTGATGATGTTTCCCTTATCCTCAAGCTTTCGTTTGTGATCATTGGTTTCTTGCACAGAATCATGCCTTATTATCTGATCCATTAATCTCTGGGCTATGTTGGTGGCTTCCTCCAAAGTTTGAGGCTTCGAGGCAGTAACATTTCCTTTAATACTTCTAGGTAATCCACTGATGAAGACTTCCATAAGTTTCTCGGTGTTTGGTACCATGTTTGGGCATAAGACGGCTAATTCCTGGAATCTCCTAATGTAAGTCTTAAGATCATTTCCTTTCACGACCAAGTTGTAAAATTCGTCTTCCATTTTCTTGACTTCAGTTCGAGGGTAATACTTATTGGTTAAGAGCCTTTTCAATTCAGTCCAGGTGATTTGATTGGCTTGATCTATTCCAATAGGTTGAGCGTATGAATTCCACCAGGATAGGGCATCATCGGTTAAAGTACCGGTAGCAAAGGTCACTTTGTTTTCATTGGCACAGTTGCTACAAGAAAATACCGATTCAGTCCGCTCAAACCAGCGAATGAGGCCAACTGCTCCTTCCGTAACATTGAAGTAGAAAGGTTGACAGCTAATGAACTCTTTATAGTTTCTCGTTTTTGTTACAGGAATTCCAGTAGGTCCAGTGTTCCTGTTGGGATTACTAGCACTTGCCATTGTTGTAGCTTGTGCTTTTAGAGCTAAGGAAATGCCATCAGTAATCAGTTCTTGGATGGCAGCTAAAGTTATGGCTGGTGTTTCGGATGTTGACGTCCTTTTGGGAGGCATTCTATCAACACAAGATAATGCGTAGTAAGAATGACATCACAAGTTTTGAAAGGTAATACTTAAAAGAAAATGTGATGCTAAAAATGCTTAAAGAGTAATGCTTATTTTTGAATTTTAAGCACTTATAAGCATCTAGAGGTTATGGTATGATTCATAATGATGGAGAGGGAGATAATGATGCATATGATGATGACAGGGATGATGATGAAAGAGATATAAGTTGGTATTTATGAAACAACAAGGTAACGGGATTTTCCTTTGTATTAAGAACAACTTGTCTTAGTACTGTACATAGTCAAGATTTGACAAGTATTTTTATTTATACCACACATCCCGTGGCTAGGATGAAGCTATAACTAGTCTGATAGTTTGCTGATTTTGAGCTTGTAGATGGCATTCTAAAGATCTTCCTTATTTGTTTGGTGACGAGCTTAGATCTCCTCAATGATTTGTTCAAGATTGGAAATTCTGTAGTAAGCAAAGGCAATCTTATCCTTTTGCCCTAATTGCTTCTTGTGAAGTTTGATAATCTGAGTACGGATTCTCTAAAGTTCGGTCTTTAGTTTGTTACCATTTCTTTGTATGATCATTCTATTAATACGTCCTTCTTCTATTTTCTCAATGTAGTGAAAAGAGAGTTCATCTAAGTAATTTAAAATATCTTCAATTTGTTCCCCATGATGTTTCAGATGCATCTTAATTGAACTTTTCCCTATTTCAAATATTTGAGGTGGGGTAGGAGTATAAACTGAGAAAGATGGTAATACCAAATTACAGGTTTGATTCCGAGATGAATTAGATAACGTGGTTGAGGAAGAATGAATTTGCTTCTTAGGTGGTAATAATTCTTTAGGAACAAAGAAATATCGGGGATCAAATAGTAGTTATGGTGGTAATACCAGAGATGGAGTCAAAATAGCTAGTGGAGTAATATGATCTGGTGGTGGAATAGGTGATTCCTTAGCATAAAATGCTTGTACGTCCTTTAAACAAGGATTATTGTAGAAAGGTGAGATCACTGATGGGATTATGTTAGAGTTTTCCAAAGAGTTAAAAGAACTGCTTCCCGATGAAGCTGAGAAATAATCTGATGAGACCGAAGTATAGTTAAGAATATTCATAGAGGAAAAATCATCCTCAATATCAGAAGTAGAGTGGTAAGGAGAAGACATCGTTCTGATAACAACCCAGTTGTAAATAACATAAGTTATTTATAATATAGTATAATAGTTATGTATCTTTACATACTATCATGGGAATGCAGTGGCACAGAGGACTTTGATGGCTAGAAAAGAAATGTGGTTATAGTTAAGGTTTTGACCTTGTTCTCTATAACCATGGCTCTGATACCAATCTGTAACACCCCCATTTTTACATATAGCAGCGGCAGCTAATCTGCTGTATTAGTTCATGGATACAACAATCATAATCATAGAAAATGACTCAAAAGAGATGTTTGTTCAAAAGATACGTTATCATTCATTTAAAATCAGAGTTTTACAAAGGCAGGTCCCAAAATCTAGTTACATACAATGTGAATGATAACAAGTTTTAGCCATCTTCAAGTCCATGCCACTCCGTGCCATAAGTTGTTTAATTATCTAAGATAAACATGCTAAAAAGTCAACACAATGGTTGAGTGAAATTCATAGGTTTGAAATGTAATAGTCGAATACAAGTCATCATAAGTAATTGTTATAGAAGCAGTGTCTATAGTTAATGCATTTAGTGTAGTATAGGATTGGGTTACGTTGTTATACACCCGTTATTAGTAATAATTGCAACGAATAAAATTATCATGGAAAAAAAATGGTAGTGCATGTATAAGTTATGGATATAATTGCGAATTGTCTAGTCTTCAAGCTCATGCACACAAACTGAACTAGTGTGATATATATATATATATATATATATATATATATATATATATATATATATATATAGTGTATTACTGCGTTATTGTCTTGTTTGGTCTGTTTGGTCTTGTCTGGTATAGTATAGTCTGGTCTAAGCTCATGGCACACAAACTGACTAGTGTATATATATACCCAAAATGATGTGATATATATATAGAGATAATGGCCCTCGGTGTAGGTAATTGCCATATACCTATGAAATTCAAATATAGTGTGTTTGGTTACCTATCCGGCTAACACAAACAGGATTCGTCAATCCCGATAGATCTATCCACAATATTCGCGTTCACCCGTAAGTGATTAATGGTCCATGATAATGAGGGACTTTTGGCATAATGTAACTTAGACAGTAGCTGTAATAGTGTATCAGGATAGCATATAACTTGTAAAAACACTTGTATTCCTGGTTTAAGCATGTATAAGTCTTTGAAAAGTAATCACATTGTTATAAGATAAACGAGTATGTAAAAGAGTTTGTAACAAGCATGTATCCCCCTCGCGGGTTTATAAAACATGTAAATAAGTAAAGGCGAGGTTATGAACTTCACCTGATAGGTAGTTGTAATAAATATTCTGAAATGAAAGCTGACGACCTTATCACAATCTTAACCGGGGATTGTTGATATAGTAAAATGATAGTAAACAGCCACGTCACGCAACCTGAGTAAATATGTTGAGTCTTAGGAAGATTGTACTCTAGAACTTTGGTTCAGAGAGTCTAATATTGTTATGAGTTTGATTGGAAAGTTTGGAATTATTGTATCACCGTTCGGGCCATCATAATTCAGAAGTCATTCAGTAAACGTTTGAGGAGCTAGGGCACTTTAAATCGTAAACCCAACAACTCAGTCAGAACGTAATACCAAGATGAAACCTCTTAATATGAAGCTCCCTTGATATAATCAGTTTTAAGCGTTTTAATCAATATCTGGAAATGTTAAGCACGAGAAGCGTTAATTAAAGTTATGTCTTGTAAGGTTTTAAACATGATTTTATACTTTTTCAAAATGTTACATTTTAGACCCTTGAGTTTGAAAAGTGGCAAAATATACCCTTGGGGTTTGCACTTTTACGACTTTGGTCCTTCAACTTTAAAAGATATACCAAGTAAACCTTGCACTTTGAAAAGTGACATAATAGACCCCTGTAGTTATAACTTTGATAAAATGACACTTTTAGTCCTTTTAGTTATAAGTTTCCGAAAGTTACGATATACCCCTTGCATGGAATACTTTTGTAAAACAAGTTCAAAATGCCATGCAAGCTTATTTTAAGTTTCTAAATGATATTTTCAGGTTATAGCTTGTTAATATAAGCTAAAATATGAAGATTTAATGTAACGAAAGTTCAGTTTAACGAATCGTTAAGCTAGGAAGCAAAACGGGTCAAATTAGGGTTTTAAAACGAAAACGCTCGGGTTTTAAGTTCAAATTCCTTCAATAATCAATAAAGTACTTATAATAGCATTAGTTAAGCTTATTAGGATGAATTATATCAAAAGTTTACAAGTTTAACTTATAGATTAAAGAAAAACATGAAATTAGGGTTTCAGGTGTACGGTTTTGGATCAAAATGGAAAATGAGCATGAATTGAGTTATGAAACTTTAACAAGAGTTTATGTATGATCATATGAACATCATAAGGGTGTAGGAGCATAAGTAAATCCTCAAAAACCTGGGTTTGAGCTTTTTGATCAAGAACGGGTCGAAATGGGTAGTTTGAGCTTCGTACGCCTAGGATCAAGGCTTCGGGGCTTCAAGGCTTCAACTCTTCTCTTGATTACTGATCTTGGGACTTATTAGGAACTTTTGGAGCAAAGTATTTCTGCCATTGATGGGTTATAGAGGAGGAAGTGGGGGATGAGTTAGAATGAAGGTGTTTCACCCCTATTTATAGTTTGTAGAAGACCTAGGGGGTTAAGGAAGCTAATGTATCAGGTATGACATGTGTGACGTAGCTAAGGATGATTAGAGGAGGAAGTGGGGGATGAGTTAGAATGAAGGTGTTTCGCCCCTATTTATAGTTTGTAGAAGACCTAGGGGGTTAAGGAAGCTTAATGATCAGGTTCTTGACATGTGTACTAGCTAAGGATGATGTGGTGAGGCTGGGGAATGAGTCATGTATGTTAGTATGCAAGGTGGAAGAAGATAGAAGCCTTGTAAGGGTGTTTGTGTGTCGCGGCTGAAGTGAGCCAACAAGGAGGGTTGTTGCCTGATTTTTGACCATGGAATGCATCAAGTAGGTGGGTAAGCTACTTAGGGATCAAGTAGGAGAGTCATCAAGGTGTATGGTAGCTTGGTTATCCCTAAAATGGGTCGAAATAGAGGAAATGGTGTACGCGGGTCTGTTTTGGTTCGTTTAGGGTTTTCTAGTTTATAATTCGTGTGCATTGGCTTACTAATGATAGATAAACGTGGGTAGGACTTGTATTAAGGGTTTACATCAGTAGTTGGTTTGTGATTCGAGTTTAAAAATGGGTAGAAGTGGTAGAATAAGTCGCGGATGGAATAAGGGTTTCATATGGCACGAATTGAGTTTCTAGGTTTAGAATTCGTGTATACTTGTGTTATAAGTGTGGATAAATGATCATAAGGATGTTATTAAGAGTTAGTAACAAGAATTGATAAGTGGTTTGGATTTTAAATGGGCGAAAACGAGTAAACGGGTCAATAGTTCACATTAGGGTACGTTTAGGGTTTCTTGGATTTAATTCGCGTATGAATGAAATGAAATGATGAAATAATGATAGAATATGATTGGTAATGTTGTAAAATAAGTTATTACAACTCATTTAAGTGTTGGTTGAGGTTTAGAATGGATAAAAATCAATAAACGGGTCACAGGTTACTATTTAGCTCGGGTTAGGGTTTCTAACTTAGGTTTCTTGTAATTTCATGATATGAGAATGATTATAGGATGTAAATGAAGTGTATGATTTGCTTATAACTTGTACTTGATAGATTGTACAAGTTTACTTAGGAAAACAAAGGTAAAATGGCTATTTTGGACCTTGTGCATTAATGACTTGTGCATTATGCATTAAAGACTTGTACCTTACTTTAAAGGAAAGTTTATTCATATGAGATGTTATATTACTTGTACTTGAGCTTTAGTAGCTTGTGCATTCACTTTAGATGTTAATCTTTCATGAGATTAAGGTTTAGAGGCATACGATAACGGTTTTAAGCCCGTTTTGATATAACGTTGCGGATGGTACATTATAGGAATAATGTACTTTGTAATAATGATAGGATGATATTGACTTGACATGTTATGATGTTTGCTTGACATATGAAGATTGGATTGTCATAGGTAGGTTGCGTGAGCTCGTCTACTTTAGTTATGCAAGTTACATTGTATATTGAGATATTGGCAATGCAAGTAATGTAATAAAGCGAAAAATTTCCCCGTACAATTGTGATAATAGTAAAATAGGTTGATTTTGTATTTGATGAAAATTCTTGGGTTGTTATAGTCTCTACCCCTTACAGAAATCTCATCCCGAGATTTAGTTGAAATGCAGGAGAGGTGTCAAAGAATGACTATGAATTTGTAAAAGAGTTGCTAATCATGGTCACAAGTCCACGTGTGTGATGTATTTATAATTATGTTGCGCACCATAATTATAATTACCTTCTTTTACACGTCTACTTACTTCCAAGACCACACCTCTTGATGATAGCCAATAGAATTTCTCCAGATCCTGATAGAACCTGGGTGGATGGAATATTTTGATTTGTGGAACCTGTGGGTTATAGGACTATCACACTTCTGCTATGCCACTCTGATCGTAAAGAATTGCTATCCATTAACCTTTAAAAGTTAACATCGAATAAGAATGCTAATCATGTGGGATACAGATTTGGGAATGAATAGATGATAAAGGTAATAATGATAATGATTAAGTAAAGAAAGGAATTATTTGTACAAACGGATTGAAAGAAACTTGTTTGTACGTATGTTATATACTTAAGCCTACTTATTTATAATTTATCACTTACAAAAAGAAGCGTCCAACTCCTTGTAACTGAGAATTTATAAATTCATAGTTCGGAGATTTATAATTTCTTATTCAAATGAAGAAGCGTCCTAATTCATTTCAATAAGATGATCATAAATTGTCTTATAAAAACATGATATCGAAATGGTAATGTGTAGGCGATGATATGATTTTTCAAAATCATAAAAGATAATGAGAAGAATAACGAGATATTAGTTGCAATGATGCCCATTTTCGACGAATTCAATGATAAAATAAGTAATTCACAAGGTATGAGGGGAGTAATTCATAGTGAACATAATGGAATTGACAAATGACGTCGAGTTTTGATATTACCAAATAACAAGATGAAATGAATAATCCTTTATTATTTCATAGATAAATTTACATATCTTACATCACCGAAACTCTAAGAGTGTTGATACTTATGCTACGTGTCTTGGGTGAAGGATTCTAGATAAAAATAATAAATGACAAGGATTGTACTTGGTGTTTTCGGGGTTTATGAAAGTGGGTTTCAGATGAACCTTCATATGTAAACAGGTGGCGAACCTCCAGTATCCTCAAGAGTTATTTCAACGGGTTTGATCTTTTGTCTCTGCAGTTTCTGTTCAATGACCTTACCTTTTCGTTTTTTTTTGCATGTCCGACAACGTGACAAGGCAGACTCTTAAGTGATGCAGGGTTGCATCTTGTACACAAAGGAAGTTATCCATGGTATTCTTTTGCAGGATAAGTCCTAACATTTCTTGATCCTTCTATTCTGCTGGTTGTGGTGGTAAATCTTTGTTACGTTGTGATTGTTGTGGATATTTGATAGTTGTCCGTTGTTTGCGATTGTTGAGTGGTTTATTGTTGTTTGCGATATTTTGGGGTAAATTTTGTTGTCGATGGTGTTTCTTTCTGTCTTCAAAACGTTCATTAATGATCATTGGTTTTTCTTGCACAAAATCAAGCTTTATTATTAGATCCATGCATTTTGTGGCTTTTTGGTGGCTTCCTCTAAGTTTGAGTTTTGAAGCAGTAACGTTTCCTTCAATGCTTTGGGCAATCCTTCCGATGAAGCTTCCCATAAGTATCCTCAGAATTTGGCAACCTATGTTTTTGGATATAAGACTGCTAATATCCTGAATCCGTCCTAAGTAAGTCTAAGATCAATTCCTTTCACAACCAAGTTTGTAAAATTCGTCTTCCCATTTTCTTGACTTCAGTCAGGGCAATACTTATGTTTAAGACATCTTGCAATCGTCCAGGTGATCCTATTTGCTTGTTCTATTCCGAATACGTTCAGGCGAATGCATTCCACCAAGACAAGGCATCCATTAGTTAGAGTACCAGAGCAAATGTCACATCTGTCTTCCACGCCTCAAAAAAAGCTTGCTACGAGAAAACACCGATTCAATACGTTCAAACAAGCGGATGAGGTCAACAGCTCCTTCCGTGCCATTGAAGTAGAAAGGTTGACATTTTATGAATTAACAAAATCCAAATCTTTTTCCATTCAAGCATCGTAATTCAAACCAACTTTTGACTTTCAATTCGCTCCTCGTTGGGGATAAACGACCCGGGAATATCATATCATGCTACTCTCGGTTTCATTGATTATGTTTAGATTATACTTATTATATATATTTTATTATATATTATTATTATATATATATATAAGGTCTAGTTTAAAAGATAACTAATCAAGAATCCATAAAATGATATAGTTATATCACAAGTTAAGGTATGAAAATAAAGAGACTTGTGATCATTCTTTGATATTGAAGAAAAATTTTGAATTTAAGACTTCGGGAGATAGATACGGAAATAATGGAATAAGTGTTTCAATAGGAATCTTAGTGTTTCTGGATACAAAGGTTTTGGATGGTAAGAGAATTATAGTAATCTTGGAGAAAGATCATACTACAAAATATAGAATAGACAACGAGATATAACGGAATTACTACTTGTATAAATAACTTGTCTATATAATTTACATAGTAAAATTTGACAAGTGTCTTTATTCATACATCTAGTGGAAAGCTAAAAACGACATAGATCTAATATGGTGGTTTTTCCTTGAGTTCTTGGATCTTGTTTAGAAGACTCTTTAATGATGAATCTGATTATCCTCAATGTTTATTATAACATGTTTCTAACTCCTCGGGTTCCTCAAGGATTGGTTCACTTCCCAGTGGTCGTGATATGATCCATAACGAATTATCTAACTCTGCGAAAATAAAATCATCAAAGAGATAGTCTAGTGGTGATGTAGTTGACCTAATTGGTGATGAAGATTCCAATGATGAAGATAGAGATACTTGAGTGGTTGATTCAACAGGAGTCTCAGTGTCTTTAGGTGATGAAATATTCTTGGGAGGATAGAAATCTTGAGAATCAAACATTTGTGGAGGTACAATAGCTGGTAGAGCCATAATAACTTGGGGTGGTGGAATGGCATCATATGTTTGTACATACGGATTATCATGTAAAGGTGGGAAGAATAGTATGTCCAAAAGATACTTAGTGAAATCGTCTGAAGAGTTAGGAGAAATGTTTCCAGATGAGGCTGGGAAATAGTTCAGAATGTTCATGGAGGAAAAAGCATCCTCAGTATCAGAATCAGATGGGACGATAGTAGAATGAGGGGATGAAGACATGACTGTAACAACCTAGTAGTAAATAACATAAGTTATTTATATAATAGTATAGTAGTTATGTATTACTATTCAGAAAAGTAGTGGCATCTTCGCAATTCAGGGAAAGTAGTGGCACGGAGGGCCTTGATGGCTAGAAAAAGAAATGTGGTTATAGTTAAGGTTTTGACCTTGTTCTCTATAACCATGGCGCTGATACCAATCTGTAACACCCCCATTTTTACAAATATAACAGCGGAAGCTAATCTGGGGTATTACTTCATGGAAACAACAATCATAATCATAGAAAACGACTCAAAAGAGACGTTGTTCAAAAGATACGTTATCATTCATTTAAAATCAGAGTTTTACAAAGGCAGGTCCCAAAATCTAGTTACATACAATGTGAATGATAACAAGTTTTAGCCATCTTCAAGTCCATGCCACTCCATGCCATAAGTTGCTCAAATCACCTGGGATAAACATGCATAAAAAGAAGGGTCAACACAAAGGTTGAGTGAAATTCATAGGTTTGATATGTAATAGTTGAATACAAGTTATCATAATGGAAATATTGGTATTGCAGGGATAATTATCATGGAGAACAGTATTATTATGGAGAACCGTATTATTACCCTAAACTCATGAATCACATAAAGAGATATTAAAGAGATATTGGGGGATATTACCCAAAGAGATATTAAAGAGATATTGGGGGATATTACCCAAAGAGATATTGGGGGATATTACCCAAAGAGATATTAAAGAGATATTGGGGGATATTACCCAAAGAGATATTAAAGAGATATTAGGGGATATTACCCAAAGAGATATTAAAGAGATATTGGGAGATATTACCCAAATAGATATTAATGAGATATTGGGAGATATTACCCAAATAGATATGTACTTAGGCAATGATATATCAGGATAGCATATAGTTTAGAAAACACTTGCATTCATGGTTTACAGCAGGTATCACGGGTTTATAAAGTATGTAAGGTTATGAACTCATTAAGTCTTTGAAAAGTAATCACATTGTTATAATAAATATTCCAAAATGAAAGCGGACGACCTTATCACAATCTTAACGGGAAAGGTTGATATAGCAATATGGTAGTAAACAGCCACGTCACGCAACCTGAGTAAATATGTCAAGTCTTAGGAAGATTGTATTTTAGAAATTTGGTTCAGAGAGTTATGAGTTTGATTGAAGAGTTTGGAATTATTGTATCACCGTTCGGGCCATCATAATTTAGAAGTCGTTCAGTAAACGTTTGAGGAGCTAGGGCACTTTAAATCGTAAACCCAACAACTCAGTCAAAACGTAATACCAAGATGAAACCTCTTAATATGAAGCGCCCTAGTATTGTGATATGATATCATCGGTTTTAAGCGTTTTGATCAATATCTGGAAATGATAAGCACGACAAGCGTTAATTAAAATTATGTCTTGTAATGTTTTGAACATGTTTTTATACTTTTTCAAAATGTTACATTTTAGACCTTGGAGTTTGAAAAGTGGCAAAATATACCCTTGAAGTTTGCATTTTTACGACTTTAGTCCTTTAACTTTTAAAGATATACAAAGTAAACCTTGCACTTTGAAAAGTGACATAATAGACCCATGTAGTTATAACTTTAATAAAATGACACTTTTAGTCATTTTAGTTATAAGTTTCCGAAAGTTACGATATATACCCCTTGCATGGAATACTTTTGTAAAACAAGTCCAAAATGCCATGCAAGCTTATTTTAAGTTTCTAAATGATATTTGCAGGTTATAGCTTGTTAATATAAGCTAAAATATGAAGATTTAACGTAACGAAATTTTAGTTTAACGATTCGTTAAGCTAGGAAGCAAACGGGTCAAATTAGGGTTTTAAAACGAAAACGCATGGGTTTTAAGTTCAAAATCCTTCAATAATCAATAAAGTACTTATAATAACATTAGTTAAGCTTATTAGGATGAATTATATCAAAAGTTTACAAGTTTAACTTATAGATTAAAGAAAAACATGAAATTAGGGTTTCGGGTGTACGGTTTTGGATCAAAATGGAAAATGAGCATGAATTGAGTTATGAAACTTTAACAAGAGTTTATGTATGATCATATGAACATCATAAGGGTGTAGGAGCAGAAGTAAATCCTCAAAAACCTGGGTTTGAGCTTTTTTATCAAGAACGAACGCGTCGGAGATGGTTATTTGAGCTTTCGTAACGGCCAAGGATCAAGGCTCGTCTTCAAGCTTCAACTCTTTCTCTTGATTACTGATCTTATGGGACTTTCTTAGGAACTGTGAAGCAAAGTATTTTCTGTCATTGATGGTTATAGAGTAGAAAGGGGGATGAGTTTAAATGAAGGTTCACTCACCCTAGTTATATTTGTAAATACCCCTAAGGGGGGTTAAAGAACTTAATGATTAGTTCTTGACAGTGTACTAGCTAAGGATATGTGTTAGCGGGATTGGGTTCATGTATGTTATATTCAAGTGAAGAAGAGTAGAAGCCCTTGTACCGGTGTTTGTGTGTCGCGCGAAGTGTGCCAACACGATTGTTCCTATTTTTGACCATGGAAGCTCAAGTAGTGGGTAAAAAAAAAAGCCCTACTTAAGGATCAAGTAGGAGAATCAGACAAGGTGTAAGGTAGCTTGGGTTATCCTTAAGAATGTCGAAATAGAGAAATGGTGTAACA
This sequence comes from Tanacetum coccineum, assembly GCA_026074375.1. Lineage (NCBI taxonomy): Eukaryota > Viridiplantae > Streptophyta > Magnoliopsida > Asterales > Asteraceae > Tanacetum > Tanacetum coccineum. The sequence goes on from BQNB010010714.1 coordinate 64,945, forward strand.
CGGTCTGTTTTTTCGTTTATGGTTTTCCTAATTATAATTCGTGTGCATTGCGGCTTACTATTGATAGATAAACTGGGTATGACTTGTAATTAAAGGGTTTTACATTATTAGTATGGTTTGTGATTCGATATAAAAAATGGGTAGAATGTAGATTACGTCCGCGGATGGAATAAGGTTTCATTGGCACAAATTGAGTTTCCAGTTTTAGAATTCGGTATAACTTGTGGTTATAATGTGGATAAGATCAAAAAGGAGTTATTAAGAGTTAGTAACAAGAATTGATAAGTGGTTTGGATTTTAAATGGGCGAAAACGAGTAAACGGGTCAATAGTTTACATTAGGGTACGTTTTGGGTTTCTTGGTTTTAATTCGCGTATGAATGAAATGAAGTGATGAAATAATGATAGAATATGATTAGTAATGTTGTTAGAATAATTATTACAACTCATTTAAGTGTTGGTTGAGGTTTAGAATGGATAAAAATCAATAAACGGGTCACAGGTTACTATTTAGCTCGGGTTAGGGTTTCTAACTTAGGTTTCTTGTAATTTCATGATATGAGAATGATTATAGGATGTAAATGAAGTGTATGATTTGCTTATAACTTGTACTTGATAGATTATACAAGTTTACTTAGGAAAACGAAGGTAAAATACATTTTGGACCAAATTTGTATGATTCAAAAATGACTTGTACCTTACTTTTAATAAGAAAGTGTTATCAGATGAGATGTTATATTACTTGTACTTGAGCTTTAGTAGCTTGTGCATTCACTTTAGATGTTAATCTTTCATGAGATTAAGGTTTAGAGGCATACGATAACGGTTTTAAGCCCGTTTTGATATAACATTGCGGATGGTACATTATAGGAATAATGTACTTTGTAATAATGATAGGATGATATTGACTTGACATGTTATGATGTTTGCTTGACATATGAAGATTGGATTGTCATAGGTAGGTTGCGTGAGCTCGTCTACTTTAGTTATGCAAGTTACATTGTATATTGAGATATTGGCAATGCAAGTAATGTAATAAAGCGAAAAATTTCCCCGTACAATTGTGATAATAGTAAAATAGGTTGATTTTGTATTTGATGAAAATTCTTGGGTTGTTATATTTAACCTCTTTGCCGTTTAATTCTTTTTCTTATCCCTCTATATTGTTTAATTCTTATGGCGTCACTCGATTATCGTTTAAATCCTATTTACACGATTAAAGAATGTTCGCCTTGTGGAGCTTTGTACAATAAATCATGTGGTTGTTCTAAAGGGGGTTTCGTAGACAAGTTTGTTCGTGATCCTAATAAAACATCCGACTCGTCTCAACGACCCCCTCATAATTGTCTCAAGTGTGGAAACCCAGTTGATGGTCTATATTGTCGACAATGTGCTCTTTTACGAAAAAAATTGAAGGAAGTTTGGTTTACAATTTGTGAAGAAAATGAAATTTTCTAAGACTTTATAAACACTTTCGAGTCATCCAATGACAATACTAACGTTATTAATGCACCTAAAGAGCCATTCGTCTTCAATCAGGACCCCGGTGAAAATTCTTCACAAAGTCCTCCACATATTGACCACCATTGTTGTTTCGGGCATGGTGATTCGTTAGACGATATCTTTTGTCAACGATGTACTTGTGAGTCTTGTGGGAACGGTGCTCATTATGGCTATAATTGTCCACCGAAAGTTTCGATTATCTCTAATCCGGAACCGTGTTACAATCAAAACGTTGATGAGTTCCCACAAACTTTGCCAAGTTTTCATCCGACATGCTATTCAGGAGATGAAAATTCATTCACTTATGATTCCAATCTTAATTTTGTGGATGATTCTCCTAACCCACCTCCACAACCCCCGACATATTCTTATGAGTTTTGTGGGAACGATGCTTATTATGGTCACGATTGTCCACCTCAAGTTCCGTTTATCTATAATCCGGAACCGTGTTACAATCAAGACTTTAATTTCCCACAAAATTTTCAAAGTTTTCAACAACAATATATTTATTGTACTCGCTGTGGGGGCCCGCATGAGACTTTTCAATGCCAACAATTTATCTTCTATGAGCCTTGTTGTAAAAATTACGGGGGTTCTCATGAGACTTTTCAGTGTCAACCGATGAATCAAAATTATTTTAAACCTTATCCTTGCTATAATTCTAATTCTTCCAGTTTTGACCAATTCCAACCATCAGTTTCCCGTCATTCATCAACCTCCTCAAGAAATGAGCATCCAAGATATGGAGGATATGAAGCAGCAGTATTCAGATGAAATGAAAAGTTTAATTAATGAAATTCAGATTAAAGATTATCGTAATGAGAAGATTGATATTGGTTTTAGAAGGGAATGTGAGATTAAGATTAATGAGCTTAAGGAAAATTTAAATAGAATGAGTATTGAAATTAATAAAAAGAAAGAGCTTCAGCATCTAGAGCAGGTTGCTAATCTTAGTACTTATCCTTTGCGACATTTCAATTCGTTTTGCTACGACGATGATGATGATAATGACGAGGAGTATACTATTGCAATCACACCCGTCTTACCGACTATGGAACCCGATAACTCTCTAAGTATGGGGGACGAGCATCTTAGCGCTATTCCTGAAAAGGAAGAGTCTAGTGTTGAGGACCTTGTCCCGATCCCAAGTGAGTCCGAGGGTATTTCTGACAACATGTGTGATGTGCCTTTTTGTGAAAATTCCACCCCTCTTGAAGCTTCAAAAGATCATTATGAGATTCTCCTCGATTCCAACGATGATTATTCTTCGAGTGATGACGATTCTCTTTATAGTAAGGACATCGATTATGTCGATGCATCACCTCCCGATTTTGAGCTCGTCAGCTTAGAGGTGGTGGAGATTGTTATCCTGGAAGTTGGAGGGATTGATACTGATATTCTTCTAACAATTAAAGACGATATTCTTCGTGAAAAATTGTTGAATGTCAATCTTCTTATTGCTAAGATCGAAGCATTAAAAGATAATCCCACTCCATCTCCCGATTTTGTGACCAAGTCTTCCTCCACATCTCTTAACTTTTTCTTGGAGGAGACTAACACCTTTGATAATTCTTTACCCGAATCTGAAACTTTTTGCTTTAATCTGGAAGAGATTAGTAGTGGCAGTCCCACTTCTTATACTGATTTATCTCTTCCAGATTATGAAGCATTCTTTTGTGATAGTGAACTCGATTCGGGGGATTTCACTATGGATGTGGTGGAGGATATTTTTGATAATCCAACAAGAGAACCAAGAGTTCATGTGCCTAATATTTACCCACCCATCCCACCCTTCATTTGGATCTGGATTTCACTCTTTCTAGTGATTCCCTCAGATCCGACCTTGTAGTTTCTTTTCCTTCTGGAACTAGAAACAAGATTTTCGATCCAGGAATATTCCGTGAAGTTCAATCCAAGAGATTTCTATCACTGAATGAATTTTCTATCTCATTCATCCGTGATCCTCTTTCTCCAGTGTTTGACTCTTTACTCCCATTTTCATCCGAAAATAAGGATAAAGGTTTCAATCCTGGTATTCTTGCTTCAAATGAGGAAAAATCTCCTCATCTCTTATCTCATCCTCCAAAGATCATTTTTGATTTTTATGTAAGCCCGATGATGATCTATGGAGGGAACATTCCTATATTGGATGTTCTGTTTCTCAATTTCTATCCTCCTTGACCAACTCAAGTATGGAGGATCGAGTCAGGCTCAAGACCCAGTTAACAAAAATAAGCGCTTCGTGGGTGGCAACCCATGCTTATCCTAGTATAATATTAATAGTAGTAAAGAATAAGTATTTTGTGATGTGAGGAGGCTCGCCTCTTCGTTTCTCATGTTTTGTGGTTTTGTATTGTATTGTCCAGGATTGCCCGGATTATAAAGCCTCTCGTGCTCGTAGTTTTGTCCATCGTTCACTCAAGCTTCTAATCCTCAGCTTCATTTTGGGAATTCAATATCCAAATCTTATCGACTAACGTTTATCTATTAGCATAATTAATAAACGGCTTTAGATTTACGTAGAGACCCTTCTTCAAACATTGAGGACAATGTTTAGTTCTAGTATGGGGGATCTATCGATTTGATTATGCCTGCGGCCATTGTTTTCACGTAATCCTGTTTTTACCACCAAAATTTTTGAAAAATACCAAAAAAATGAAAAAAATTTAAATTTTTTCAAAAATAAAATAAGTGTTTTGTCACAATTTTGACTTTCCCTCTGGGTAGAATAAGAATAAATTTTGACTCGATCGAGCGTGTTGAGCTCTAGCTTGTTCCTTAACTTTTAGACTAAGCATTCGCGGAAATTTGCGAAGAACGAGAAATGATAGAGTTAAGTATGAGTCGGATGCTAAACAAGGATTATTTGGAAATCTTACAAGCTCATGTGTGTAATTTGTGGCTTTTTCTCCCATAAGCTCCTAACCGGACTAATAATACGTGCTATTTTAAAAAATTAAAATTAAATCAATAAATTTCTGAAAAGTAGTCAATAACATTTTTGTCTTTGTTCAAATTTATACTTAAATTTTCCAAAAAGAAGTCTTCTCTATATCATGGTATAAAGTTTAATGTTAAAAAAATGATGAATGAATGATTAATAAGGCAATATTATAAACTGTGGGCTGATAAAAGTTTGCTGCATCTTGCCGGCTCACAACCGATGTTGCAGCCTTCAAAAGAAAGCCCATAGTAAGAATAATAATCCGAGACCGATAAAAGTTTGCTGCATCTTGCCGGCTCACAACCGATGTTGCAGCCTTAAAAAAGGTCAAGGATTTCAATTGTATCATGGTTATATTAATGTTAAGTGCAATAAATGTGATTTAATAAATATAAGGAAAATCTCTTTTTCTTAAATTTAAATATGCTTTCGAACTAAGACTATTTCATTTTAAATAAGTTATGTATAAACGGGAAACCTAAGAGTTTTTGAAACCGAAGGTCCGTGAGTCTCGATACTAGTCTCTGTGGGGTGTCAAAAGCTTGGTCACTTAGCCGCAAGGTTGGGATGTGCCGAGACGAAAGTCACTACATGGGATGATCTCGCCTTCAAAACTCATTATTCTCAGGTGGAACGTGAAGCATAGGAATTTTGCAAAACGTTGATCTATAGTTAAAATTCGAAATTAGCACACTCACATAATATATAATAATTGTAGGGAGTGAAAAGTTCACAAGTTACAAATATGAGTAGTGTTAGCATCTTAATTTATATTTAACGGTGATTTCGTTTTTTAAGCTTGGTTTGAGACAAGTAAAAAGTTGAGGACGATGAATTTATCCTTTTTGGGCATTTTAGGATTAAAGTGCATCTTGTTCTATGACCCTCAAAGTTATAAAAATAACGAAAGTCAAACGTGTTAGTTAATTGCTAATAAGAAGAAAAAGGAAAAATAAAAATGTGTGGTAATAAGTGTAGATTTATAAAAATGGTAAAAACGGGACGTTTTCAAAACTAAGGATTTCTTAATTCCCTTTAACGAACACTTAACTACTTTGTGAGGTTATTAGTTTAAGGGCATTGAAAATTTTGGTTTTCTAAGTGGATATTTATATCATTGCGTGGGGACACGCAATAGTTTAGTATGGGGGATTTTGGTATGTGCTTAAATACACATACATTTGACCTAATAAAATGAGCTTATTTGACCAAAAACATGAGAAAAATGCCAAATATATGCTTGTTTTGCTATTTATGTTGTGCAGGTACCGGATATTCACTAAAGGACAAAAACGGAGCCAAACCGAACAAAACCGAGCATGGAATTGGAAAGAGCGCGAAAAACCAAAGCCAAAGGCATAAGCATCTTATTGGGCCAACCCGTACCCGAGTTAATGGGCCGGGTCAGCCCAATATGCTTAATTATATAAATTAAAAGCCCAAAACCCTTACACGGCCCAAACAGTTAAATCCTAGGCCCAATATACCACTTAACAACGTTAAGCCCACATCCCTTAACCCTTTTGCATCAATAGTCCTTATGGACTAACATTGCAAGTCCCAAGGACCACCCAGGCAAACACCCTATACAACTTCAGGGACCTAAGTTGTCAACTCCCACAACCTTTAACCCTGTTACCCTGTTAACCCAAAATCATTTTCCCGCCTTACCCACTGTTCATCAGTCATTTTCAATTTCCCTGCAACTACAAGACAAAACAAAGTCATAACCTAAACCCCACCCCACATAAATCCAATTCCATGTTGGCAATCCCTCAAATTCTTATTGGATGATGATTTGAAGACAAAGATCAATGGCTGTGATTTATGGGCTTGGTGAGCAAGAAAGATGGAGGGCCAAGATGAAGGTTTTGTTCTCCTCACAAAACAAACACAACAAGCACAAGTGCTAGCTTATTCGGCTATATATAAGCTTATTTCTTCATTGTAAAAAAAGACTAGTGTAACTTAGGAGTAGAGTAGTTTAGTTTTAAATTTACTTTTCAATGTCTTAATTTATGTTTTAAATTCTGTCTTTTACATTTAAGCTCCTGTAATCTCTTTTAAAGTTAATGAAATTTTAGTTAAAGTTTTTATAATTTTGTCTTTTAAGTTTAGGCAATCAAATTATTTTATGATCACAAGTCATTTCTATAAGCCTTTTAAGCTTATATAATTTGTTTCTAACTTATTTAAAGCTTTTACAAAAGTTTATGTAAGTTACTGTTTCATTACTCAAGAATTCTATTTTGAGTTTTATGGATGATAAGCTAGCTTTGGATGAGCTTATGGGTTTGGATTCAGCTTATTGACAATAAGCTGAGTCCCTAGAGCTCTTAGGAACTTCATTTAATGTCCTTGTTTGGTGCACAGGACTAGGTACTTTACTTTTTCTTTTTTTAAGCATATTCTGCTTATGCTTTGCTTTCTTATGCTTATTTAGTCTTTTGTTAGCTTATTGCATCTAGTTCATTGATCTATTATTGTTTGATTTGAGATTTCATGGAAACTGTCCAAAATAGCCAAAGTAGCTTATTTAGTTTAGCTTTTTGATAAATGCTTATTTTTCATATATTTTTGCTTATTTGTCCTTTTAATTGCATAGGGGTTGAATCTGTTTTGGAGTTTTCAAAGCCTTTAATAATCTGTTTTTTTAAGCTTAATTTTGTTTAACGTGGTTTATAAAGGGGTGTTTTTGCATATACTTGTTAAATATGGCGATTCAAGTTCAAACTAGGTTCGTAGAACCTGTTCTTGTTTTTTTTAAATTCTTTTTTCAACAAGGTTTAAAATTGAGTTTAAAAAGTCAGTTTCATTAGTCTTCATTGGGTTTTAATCGTTTCAAATTTTAATGTTTAGTAGCCATGGTATTGACATATGTTGGTGATGAAAGTTTAGGATTCAGCTATTGAGTTGGATTTTGGAATTGAGGCATTGCTACGATGGTCAATTTGCTTGCTTGTTTTAGCCTGTATATGTAAGTAGAATGTAGGAAGATAAAGTTTGCATTTGCCGATTTAAGTTTATGTTAATTTCTGTACTAGTTTTCAAATTCATTGTCAAAGTTAAAAATCATATTTCAATAGCAAATTTAGATTAGTTTTAGTAGGTTTTAGAATTTGAAATTAAGAGCATAAACTCATTGGTTGTTAATCTTTATCTGTTTGAGCTTATTTTATAATTTAGATTTTAATTACCTGCTTAAAAATAGGGCTGCAATAAGCCCTTTGTCTTTTCAAAAGTCTGAAAAACTCAGCTCATACTGAGTCAAAACAGCCTTTTTCATAGGCATTTTCATGGCTTTTTTAATTTCAAAATGCTTTTTAATTGCATATTATTGTAGCTTAAAGTATAAGCTTTAAGGTTTTATAAGTATTTAAGTCATAAGCTTCTGTTTTCTAGCTTAAAAATAAGCTAGAAAGTGCCCTTTTGGCCTTTAGGATAGCAGATTTGGCCAATTAAGCTCATTTGCAATTCTGAGCTTATAGCTTATTAGGATGGCTTATTTTGTGTGTAGTATTGCTTATTAGGTTAGACTTAGGCCCTTTTAGCTAATATAACTTAGGTTAGAGCTTATTTAAGCTTATTAGTCTATTTAGTTTAGAATTTTTAGTTTAAAAAGCCTTTAAGTGATTCTGTCCTTAAGCTTAGTTTAGCTTATTTTTCTTTGCTTAATTTTGTTCACAAGTGCTTATTAGGATTATGACTTTATCTATTTAAGCTTATTTTCCCTTTTTCATTTGCTTATTGTGTCTAAAAAGCCAAACAGTTTAGGCTTAGTGTAAAAAAAAACTTTGTAAGCATTCTGCCTGCTTCTTTTTGTTTTTTCCCAGCTTATTTTAAAGTTTTATAAAAAGTTGCTTTTTTAAAGTTTGTCACCTTAGCTTATTTTAAAAGTTTTTTAAAAAAAGAAAAAAAAATATTTTCAAAAAAGAAGAGGTCACAAGACTCGAACCTGTAGGTCTATCTGTTAGCCCTACACACTATTAATTCTTTATACCCCTTTTTCCCTTTTAAGCTTATCAGCCACTTTTAGCTTATTTCCAGCTTATTTAAATAAGCTGGTCGTACCATTTCATTTTTCCTAGTTTCTAAATAGTTCAAAGTATATGGTCATAAATTTTTAGATTTTTCCAAGTTGGCTTTAGTATTTTTAAATTATTTTTTAGTATTAAGATTATGTTTTTTATTTCATATATTAAAATATAAAAGTCAAAATAAATTTATTAATTTCTAATTTTTTAAAATTTTCCCTTTATCATTTAGTGACTTAGGAAAATTTAATTTGATGTCGTAGGGTTATAAATTTTTAGATTTTTTTGTTTTTTTTACAAAAGAACTAATAAGAAACGGGATATATTGAACCCGTTATGTTTTTTCTCGTGTCTGTTTTTTAAGCTTAAAGTTGCTTCGTTTTTGGTTTTTACTCTTTAACTTGTTCTGTGCACATTTTTAGTATTTTAGGGTTTTCGGTAAAATATAAAGTTAAAAAATTAATTTTAGGATTAAATTTTGATAATTTAGGTTTTAATTCACGTTCGTTTTTAATTTCCGTTAACGTTTTTAGCTTAAATCTTTAAATGTCTTAATTGTTTGCTTTGCTCTTTTACAGGTTTTTACAATTTATTTTTGTTAGAAATAGGAAATCAATCCAATCTTTGATCATTCTAGTATAATATTATCAAACCAAGAAACTCTCTCGATTTTCAAATTCACACTCGAAGGAAAAGACCCCCGGGAAGGTTTTTTAGGGTTTTGCTTTGGATAAAAGTAAGAATTCTTTTAAAAGCCTTACGGAATTCTTCATATATGATTTTGTTTAAATTCTTATTTGTATTTTATATTTGTAAAGGTATTATTTTAAGAATATATATAGTAAAGGTATTATTTTAAGAATCACATACCCTTAGCCGAGAGACCAAATCCTACCCCTCGTAGTCACGACAAATATGGATTTTAAGAACTTAGAACGTAAAAGACTTATCCTTTTAATTGGGTTATAACTAAGAGAACTAGGAGATTTTCTTCAATATACTTACCTTTTAGTGAGTTAGAATCACGTAAATTATGAGATTCTCGCATCGACAAAACTTCTGATGGACCTGAAGTTAAAGAAAAGGACGTAATTATTGCAAGTACATGGAACCTAGATGATAGAAGCCTCACCTCCGCTGAGTTTAGCTCTTTAATCGGCGTCGTCCCATCTACCGTAGACACTAAGTACCCAGTTGAGTTAGCCGACGGAAGGATTATAGAAGTTGATACCAACATTTGAGGTTGTGTACTGAATATTCTGAATCATCTAGTCAAATAGACTTAATGCCCGTAGGACTTGGTAGTTTCGACGTTATCATCGGTATAGGTTGGTTGACAAAGTACCACGCCATGAACAATGGTGATAACAGATCGTTTGTACCCCCTTAGGTGATGAAACCTTAACGATTCGAAGCAATATGAGTGATGAATATGCATCGATAGTTGCTAGTAAGCAGAGTTGTTTGATAGGATTGGTACGTTGGAGCGGGATAACTTGAGACTCGGAGGCATGTTATGTGTTGAGAGAAAAAGAGTTGACCGTCTTCGGCATAGTAGGTCGTATGCTCAAAAGGATTTGTAAGACCTAGTTCCTCACCCTGGGGAGCTCCAATATTGTTCGTAAAAAAGGAGGATGGATCCTTCAGGATGTACACCGACAGCCGAGAGTTGAACAAGCTAAACTGTGAAGGACTGTTACCCGTTACCTAGTATAGATGATTTTTTAATCAACTACGAAGATCTAGCGTTTACTCAAAAATCGACCTAAGGACTAGTTATCACCAACTCATAATTCAAGGAGAGGGTATTCCTAAGACTGCGTTTAGGACCTGTTATGGTCACTACGAATTTCAAAGTCACGCCTTTTGGATTGACCAACGCACCAACAATATTCATGAACCTCATGAATCGGATGTGCAAACCATACTGACACAAATTCGTGATAGTATTCATCGATGATATCTTTATCCACTCAAGGAGAAATGAGGAGCACGAGGAACACCTTAGGCAATTATCGGAATTGCTTGAGAATAAGGAATTGTACGCCGAATTCTCTAAGTGTGAATTCTGGCTCCCGAAGGTGCAATTTATTGGCCACGTTGTTGATAGTCAGGGCATTCACGTCGATAGCGCCAAGATTGATTCAATCAAGGATTAGGAAATGCCTAAGACTCCAACGAAGATATACCAATTCATAGGTCTTGTCGGTGACTACCAACGATTTATCAAAGGTTTCTCTAGGATAGAGAAACCTTTAAACCAAACTAACTCAAAAAAATGTGAAATACGAATGGGAAGAGAAAGAAGAGGAAGCCTTTCAACTGTTAATGTAGGAACTTTGTAGTGCACCGGTTTTAGCATTTCACGACGGAAAGAAAAGCTTCGTGGTTTAAAATAACGCCTATCATAATGGATTAGGTACTATAATGATGCAGAAGGAGAAGGTGATAGTTTATGACTCCCTACAACTGAAAGTTTATTAGAACTACTCGACACACGACCTAGAATTAGGAGAAATAGTGTTTAGTTTCAAGATTTAGGAACACTGCATGGATGGCATAAAGCATACCATGTTTACAAACCATAAGAGCTTACAGTACATTCTAGATCAAATGGAATTGAACGTGAGACCACGTAGGTTGTAAAAATTGCTCAAAGATTACGATTGTAAGATTCGATATCACCTTGTAAAAGAAAACGTTATAGCAGATGCTCTAAGCAGAAAGGAACGAACTAAGCCTCTCAGGGTGGGAGCCTTAGTGATGAATGTTAATTTAAACCCACCACCACAGATTCATGAAACATAAATGGAAGTCTTAAGAAAGCGAACGTTAAGAATGAGGACCTTCATGCCATAGATAAAGAGTTTGAGAATAGTCTTAATGGAAATCTTTGCATTAGGAGCAGGAGTTGGTTACTAGGCATTACAAACTTAGGAGAATTGATCAAACATAAGTCACACAAACCTAACTATTTCATCCACCCTGGAATCGGATAAGATCTATCATAATCTTAAGCAGTTTCACCAATGTCCCGATATGGAAGCAGGCATCACCACCTATGTCAGCAAGTGCTTGACGTGTCTAAAGATGAGGGACGATTACCAGAAGCCATCTGGTTTACTAGTACAACCAGAAATACCCCATTGGAAATGGGAAAATATAGCCATGGATTTTATCACAAGACTACCAAAGACAACAAGCGGTTACAACATGATTTAGGTAATCGTGATCATTAAAAAAATTATGCGGGCATGAGACGCAAACACTTAGAATTTCAAATTGGAGGTAAGGTCAGGTTAAAGGCATCACCTTGGGAAGGAGTGATACGTTTCAGCAAACGGGGAAAGCTGAACCCGCGTTATATTAGATCCTTCAAAATTCTTACTAAAGTTGGAATTGTCGCTTATCGACTCGAACTTCCGAAACAATTAAGCCTAGTTTATAGTACTTTCACGTGTCAAGCCTGAAGAAATGCCTATCCGAGCGAAACGCTTGCTATTCCTTGGGATGGAACCCAGATCGACGACAAGCTTCACTTCATTGAAGAACCGGTTGAAATTAGGGACTGTGAGGTCAAACGTCGAAAGCAAAGTCATATCCCTATCGTCAAAGTTTGTTGAAACTCGAGAAGAGGCCCTGAGTCCACCTAGGGACGTGAATACCAGTTCTAAGGAATACTCGCATCCGTTTTCAAAAATCCGTAACTACACTGAATGCCACGTCTTAAGATTTAAGGACAAAGCTCTTTTAACGGGGAAAGGATGTGACACCCCGTAAATTTCCGATCAATATTTTAGCCGTTTCCGTTTGATAATTTGAATTTTAATGTTTCGTTTAATTTTTACGGGTAACCGGGAAGTTGTTCCGTTATTTACTGAGAATCATTGCGGGAAGTTTTTTCCCTCTATTTACTGAGATCCATATGCCGAAAGAGATCCGTGCATCCAATCATATTCGCAGTCTTTTCGTCAGTTAGACCTGCGTTTTTACCCGTTTCTAATGAATCATTTAAAATTTTTAAAATTTATCTTGAAGTCGTTATTCTTTTCGTTAGTTTGCATGTTGCAGATATAACTAAAAGCATAAGTATATGCATGAAACCTTGAAATTAAATCAAATGAGAGCACTATGTTCCTAGAATGTTAGAGACCAAATTGCCCCCCCTTGGCCTTGTTTGTAACCGGACACACACACATAAACACATGGGATACCATTTTGAATTTTGAAAACCATGGAGACATGTTTACCCTACCCATTTGCTAGTACTATCCTTCAGAAGCCTGAAGGATTCTTATTGTGATTGGGAAATCATTTTGGTCCCCCGAGTGGACTCTCCCCTTGAGATCCTTCAGTGTCTCACCACGCGGGTAACCAGACAGGCAGGGACCGAATACACACACATACATGCTCATATTGTGTGATTTTGAATCTTAGCCTACAAGTTAAGCTTGTTTTATATATCATTCATTCATTTCTCATTTACTTCTCATACTAGAAAAAAATAAACACACATAATCTCTTTTCCTCTTCTCTCTTGTTCGAACCACCCTAAACACCCACACAAACTCATAATTTTCCAACCTTGATCAAAAAACTCTTTGAAGATATTATGTTCATGGTTAATACTTACTGTATTCGGGTTAATTATAAACAATGTTTGGGTTGTTTTAGTCTCTAATCATCCACTAATCCTTCACTTCGTGTAAGTCATCAAATTTTTATAAAATTTGTACTTTTATGATCATCTTTATGCATATATACTAGTTGTACAAACGGATTATCAAAGTTTACATTTTTTTAACTACGTAAACCTTAAAGGGTTGTATATTGGTTCGAAAATTGTAACACCCCCATTTTGACAAATATAGCAGCGGAAGCTAGTCTATGGTATTAGTTCATAGTACAACAGTCATAATCACAGAAAACAAATCATAAAGAGACATTTTTGAAAATTTAGTTATCATTCATTATAATCAGAGTTTTTACAAAATGCAGGTCCAAATCAAAAAACATAATGTGAGAAAGATAACAGTTTCAGCCATCTTCAATTCAAGCAGCTCCGTGCCATATGATTTCTTAATAACCTGAGATAAACATGTCTAAATAAGTCAAACACAAGGTTGAGTGAAATTCATAGGTTATGATAAACAGTTTGAAGACAAGTCATGAGTTAATAATTGTACAAACACAATTATTATGAAAATGGTATTGTTATGATCTGGGTCACGTTAGATAATACCCGTTATTGTAATAATTGCAATGAATACAATTAATCAAAGTAACAGTGTTATTACTGAGTTAATCGTCATGTTTGGACTGTTTGGTCTGATTTGATCTTGTCTGGTCCTAAGCTCAATGGCATCACAAACTATCGAGTGTATAAATAACCCAAAAAATAATGTGATATATATAGAGAGATAATGGCCCTCGGTGTAGGTACTTGCCATATACCTATGAAATTCAAATATAGTGTGTTTGGTTACCTATCCGGCTAACACAAACAGGATTCGTCAATCCCGATAGATCTATCCACAATATTCGCGTTCACCCGAAAGTGATTAATGGTCCATGATAATGAGGGACTTTTGGCATAAAGTAACTTAGACATTAGTCGTAATGGTATATCAGGATAGCATATAACTTGTAAAAACACTTGTATTTGTAATTTATAGCATGTATCCCCCTCACGGGTTTATGAAATCATTAAAGAGATTAAAAGTGAGGCTATGAACTCACCAAGTCCTTGAAAGCAATCACATTGTTATAAGATAAACGAGTATGTAATAGAGTTTGTAACAAGCATGTATCCCCCTCGCGGGTTTATAAAACATGTAAATAAGTAAAGGCGAGGTTATGAATCTCACAGCATTGGATCCGTATGAAATCATTGATATTGTATAGAAATAACATACAGTTGGAAAAACATTTATGGTTTAAGCATGTATCTCCCCCGCAGAGTTTAAAAATAGTTAAACAGAAATAGGGGCCATGAATCTCACCTGATAGGTAGTTGTAATAAATATTCCAAAATTGAAAGCGGACGACCTTATCACAATCTTAACCGGGGAAGGTTGATATAGAAAAATGATAGAAAACAGCCACGTCACACAACCTGAGTAAATATGTCAAGTCTTAGGAAGATTGTACTCTAGAACTTTGGTTTTAAGAGTTATGAGTTTGATTAGAGAGTTTGGAATTGATGTATCACCGTTCGGGCCATCATAATTCAGAAGTCATTCAGTAAACGTTTGAGGAGCTAGGGCACTTTAAATCGTAAACCCAACAACTCAGTCAAAACGTAATACCAAGATGAAACCTCTTAATATGAAGCTCCCTAGTATTGTGATATGATATCATCGGTTTTAAGCGTTTTGATCTGGAAATGATAAGCACGGCAAGAGTTAATTAAAGTTATTTCTTGTAATGTTTTGAACATGTTTTTATACTTTTTCAAAATGTTACATTTTAGACCCTGGAGTTTGAAAAGTGGCAAAATATACCCTTGAAGTTTGCACTTTTACGAGTTTGGTCCTTCAAGTTTAAAAGATATACAAAGTAAACCTTGTACTTTGAAAAGTGACATAATAGACCCCTATAGTTATAACTTTGATAAAATGACATTTTCAGTCCTTTTAGTTATAAGTTTCAGAAAGTTACGATATATACCCCTTGCATGGAATACTTTTGTAAAACAATTCCAAAATGCCATGCAAGCTTATTTTAAGTTTCTAAATGATATTTGCAGGTTATAGCTTGTTAATATAAGCTAAAATATGAAGATTTAACGTAACGAAAGTTCAGTTTAACGATTCGTTAAGCTAGGAAGCAAAACGGGTCGTTTTAGGGTTTTATAATGAAAACGCGTAGGTTTTTAATTCAAATTCTTTCAAGAACCAATAAATTACTTATTATAACATTAGTTAAGCTTATTAAAATAGATTATAACAATAGTTTACAAGTTTAGCTCATAGATTAAGCAAAAACATGAAATTAGGGTTTCGGGTATACGGTTTTGGATCAAAATGGAAAATGAGCATGAATTGAGTTATGAAACTTTAACAAGAGTTTATTTAGGATCATATGAACATTATAAGAGTGTAGGAGCAGGAGTAGACCATCCAGAACCTGGGTTTGAGCTTATAGCTTGAAAACGGGTCAAAATCGGGACTTTTAGCTTCGTACGCCTAGAATAACGACTCCGGGGCTTCAAGGCTTCAATACTTCTCTTGATTACTTCTCTTGGATCTTCTTAAGAACTTATGGAGCAGAGAGTTAGTTGCTCACTTGGGTTATAGATAGAGAAGATGGGGTGCGAGTTTGAATGAAGCATGGAAGGTCCTATTTATAGTTGAAATCATCAAGGAGGCTAAGATAGCTTATGGTTCTGATTCAATACATATGTAGCATCTATTAGATGAAGTGTTGAGGCTATGGAGTGAATATGGAGGTCTAGAAAATTAGATTGAAGTGTTGGAGGCCTTAGATGATGCCGCGGCTGAATTGAGTCATCAAGGGGGTCATGTGGTTTCAATTTCGACCAAAGGAAAGCTAAAGCAGGTGGTTAAGCTGCTTAGGAGTGTCTAGTAGCTGGTCATGGAGGTGCTTGCACATGGGTTGAGTTTTAAATGGGTTAAAATGAGCATAAACTAGCCGCGGGTCTGTTTTGGTATCATAGGGCTCAAATTCAATTCTTTGGCCAATATTTCATGGGCATTGATCAAGAAATGATTAATATATGATCTCATGGTTTGTATTAAGGCTTATCATTGGAAATTAGCAAGTGGTTTGGGTTAAAACGGGTCAAAATTGAGTAAATAAGGTCGTGGGTTCACATAGGGCTTGTTAGGGTTTCTTTGACTTTTCTTGGCTTATAATTCATGTATTAATGGATCAAGGTTGATAGAATATTGATCTTAGGCATTGTATAAAGGATTATTAATGAAATTTGATTGGTGGTTTAAGCTAAAATGGGTTGAAATAGAAAGAGTAAGTCGTGGGTTGGATTAGGGCTTGTAATGGGTTCATTAGGGTTTTCTAGGCTTCAATCTTTTGTACATTGCTAAGATAGAGATATATAATGATTTGTAAACTCATTTTATGAGTTTACAATAGCTCTTGGTTGATTGTTCGGGATTAAAATGGTCAAAAATGAGTAAACGGGTCAAATGATCCATTTAGGTACGTTTAGGGTTTCTCGGATTCAATTTTTGTATAAATGATACGAGATGATGAAATAATGATAAAATAGGATTGACATAGTTGTAAAATAAGTTATTAAAACTTATTTGAGTGTTGGTTGAGGTTTAAAACGGATAAAAATCGATAAACGGGTCATGGTTTAGTATTTAGCTCGGGTTAGGGTTTCTGACTTGGATTTCTTGTAATTTCATGAAATGAGGATGAATATGGATTGTAAATGAAGTGTATGACTTGCTTGTAACTTGTACTTGATGGATTGTACAAGATTCTTTAGGAAAACGGAGTTAAAATGGCTATTCTGGATATCATGCATTAATGACTTGTACATTATGTATTAAAGACTTGTACCTTTCTTTGAAGAGAATGTATATTCATATGAGATGTTATATTACTTGTACATATGCTTTAGTAGCTTGTACATTCACTTTAGATATTAACCCTTCATGGAATTTAGGGTTTAGAGGTATATGATAACGGTTTAAAGCCCGTTTTGATATAACATTGTGAATGGTACATTATAGGAATAATGTACTTTGTAAAAAGGATATGATGATATTGACTTGACATGTTATGATATTTGCTTGACATATATGAAGACAGGATTGTCATAGGTAGGTTGCGTGAGCTCGTCTACTTTAGTTATGCAAGTTACATTGCATATTGAGATATTGGCAATGCAAGTAATGTAATAAAGCGAAAAATTTCCCCGTACAATTGTGATTATAATAAAATAGGTTGATTTTGCATTTGATGAAAATTCTTGGGTTGTTATAGTCTCCACCCCTTACAGAAATCTCGTCCTGAGATTTAGTTGAAATGCCGGAGAGATGTCAAAGAATGACTATGAATTTGTAAAAGAGTTGCTAATCATGGTCACAAGTCCACGTGTGTGATGCATTTATAATTATATTGCGCACCATAATTATAATTTCCTCCTTTCACATGTCTACTTATTTCCAAGATCACACATCTTAATGACGGTCAATAGAATTTCTCCGGATCCTGATGTATCTTGTTAGAACCTGGGTGGATGGAATATTTCGATTTATAGGACTTGTGGGTTATAGAACTATCACACTTCTGCTACGCCACTCTGATCGTAAAGAATTATTATCCATTAACCTTTAAAAGTCAATATCGAATAAGAATGTTATCACAAGTCTTTGTCAAAATTTTCATACCTAGCGGTATTAAAATCATTTGACATTGTATAGATTCTTGTGTGTTTCCTTGTTATTATGTTGCAGGATATAACGAAAAATACGGAGATCATGGAATGAGTGATTTAATAGGAGACTTAGTGTTTCTAGGTACAAGGGTTGTAAGAAAATTGAATGGTAAGAGAAAAAATGAACAAATGATGGAGGTAATAATGATAATGTTTAAGTGAAGAAAAGGAATTATATGTACAAATGGATTGAGAGAAACTTGTTTGTACATATGTTATATACTTAGCCAAAAGTTCAATATAGACCCAATATTTGTCATAGACCCAATGAACCAATCCTAGCCACTCATTTTTTCATCAAAAATAAAAAAAAACCACTTTTCACATTTTAAAAAAAAAATAAATATCTCACACACTGTTAATCATTACGCAAAACAAAACATATCATCGCGACGAGAATTAAATTATCTTTC
>BQNB010010715.1:0-83264 GCA_026074375.1 Tanacetum coccineum
GTTAAGGGGCAAGCTAGAGCGCAACATGCTTGATTAAGTCAAAATTTATTCCTTAAAAAGACAAAACTTCATGTTAAAACACATATTCTATTTTTGAAATTTTTTAATTTTGGCATATTTTTGCAATTTTTGGTGGCAAAACGGGGTTACGTAAAGACAAGGCAAATGCAAGTAAGATCGAATCGAAAGATCCCCCCATACTAGAACTACACATTGTCCTTAATGTGAGACTGTCACTCCCATACTAATTTCAAGGCATAATCCAAATATTAAGAGGCCTCTACGCAAATCTAAAACTGTTTATTAATTATTCTAATAGATAAACGTTAATCAATAGGATCTAGGATATCGAATTCCCATATATAAGCATGTGAAGGATTGAAGATCGAGTAAACGATGGACAAAACCGCGAGCACGAGAGTCTTTATAATTCAGGGCAATCCTGGACATAAAACACAAAACACAAAACACGAGAAAGGAAGAGACGAGCCTCCTCTCATCACACTTATTCATTAACATACTACTACTAAGGATAAGCATGGGTTGCCACCCACAAAGCGCTTGTTTTTGCTAACCGAGTCACGAGCCTGACTCGACCCTGAATGTTGTGGTCCATGGGGAAAGTTTGGAGATCCAGGACAACCATAGGTGGTATGTCCCCTCCAAAATAGTGTTTAAGTCTATGACCATTCACCTTAAAGTTTGGTCAGTCGGTTTGAGATAATTTGACTGTTCTATAAGGGAAAACTTGAGCAATGGTGAATGGTCCGGTCCAACGGGTTTTGAGCTTTCCCGAGAAAATCTTTAATCGAGAATTGAATAGAAGAACTTGATCACCAACATTGAAGACGCAGTTCTTAATCTTGGAGTCATGAATCTTCTTTGTTTTCTCTTTGTAGATTAAAGAGTTCTTGTAGGCTAGATCCCGGAGTTTATTTAATTCATTCATTTGAACTTTCCGGTGATCTCCCGCGATCTTAAGGTTAAAATTACAATGCTTTAAAGCCCAATAGGCCTTCTGTTCAAGTTCGATAGGAAGATGGCAAGCCTTTTCGTACACAAGCTTATAAGGAGTGCACCCGATGGGTGTCTTGAATGTGGTACAGAAGGCCTATAATGCATCATCTAACTTATCGGACCATGAAGCTTGATTTTCGCTTACAATCCTTTCTAAAATACGTTTCAAACCACGATTTGAAACCTTCACTTGTCCACTTGTTTGTGGATGATACGCGATAGAAAGACGGTTGGTAACTCCATACTTAAGCATGACCTTCGCGAATTGGTCATTACAAAATAGGTACCGCGATCACTAATTATAGCACGAGGATTTCCAAATTGGGCAAAAAGAGATTTTAAGAATTTAACGACAACTCGGGCATCATTAGTGGGGAGCGCTTTTGCTTCAATCCATTTAGACAAGTAGTCAGTGGCCACGAGAATGTACTTGTTCCCTCAAGAAGACGGGAACGGTCGCATAAAATCGATGCCCCATATGTCAAAGATCTCGCATACTTGAATTGCATTTTGAGGCATTTCGTCTTTTTACGAGATTTTGCCTTGACGTTGACATGAGTCACATGACTTTACCATGTCGTGGGCATCGCGGTAAATTGTTGGCCAATAGAAACCAGAATCAAAGACTTTCTTAGCAGTGTAGTTCGCACCATGATGTTCCCCGGTGGGTCTATTATGGCAAGCCATGAGGATATCAACGGCTTTTTGGCCGTGAACACATCGCCTAATCACTTGATCCGCACAAATCTTAAACAAGTAGGGGTCGTCCTAAAAATAATGCTTAACGTCCTTAAAGAATTACTTCTTTTGTTAGGACGATATCCCTTTTACTACAAAATTTCCCGCATGATAATTTGCAATGTCGGCAAACCATGGGGTTTTAGAATCACCATGAAAAGATATCATTCCAAGGGTCTCGAGAGGAAATGTTTCGGTAATTTCCTTTTTTTGAGATCACCTTGATGAGGATTCTCTAATCTAGACAAATGGTCGGCCGCGAGATTCTCCGCTCATTTTTTTATCATGAATAATGACATCAAATTCTTAAAGTAGGAGAATCCACCAGAGCAATCTTGGTTTAGCATCTTGCTTAGCAAGAAGATACTTAAGAGCTGAGTGGTCCATATACACTATGGTCTTCGATAAGACTAAGTAAGGCTGGAATTTCTCGAAAGCATACACCACGGCTAACAATTCTTTTTCCGTAGTCGTGTAATGTGCTTGAGCATCCGTTATGGTCTTACTTGCATAGTGTATAGGCTGAAAATGTTTGGTATTACATTGCCCTAAGACTGCACCTACCGCATAATCACTAGCGTCGCACATAATTTCAAATGGTAGGTCCCAACTGGGGGCAACTAAAGCGGGGCTTCGGTTAACTTATTTTTAAGTATATTAAATGCTTCAATACATTCTTTCGAGAAAATAAACGGGGTTTCTTTTTCAAGAAGATGGGTCATCGGTCGAGCGATTTCAGAAAAATCTTAAATAAATTGACGATAGAACCCGACGTGACCTAAAAAACATTAAACGCCTTTGACGGAAGTCAGATGAGGGAGTTTAGCTATAACATCAACTTTAGCTTTGTCGACCTCAATCTCGGACTTTGAAATTTTGTGGCCGAGGACAATGCCCTCTTTAACCATGAAATGGCACTTCTCCTAATTTAGAACTAAGTTGGTTTCTTCGCACCGTTTTAGCATTTTGTCTAAATGGGAAAGGCAAGACGAGAAAGAATCCCCGAATACCAAGAAATCGTCCAAGATGACCTCCATTGTTTCATCGATCATATCCTGGAAAATGGCCATCATGCACCTTTGGAACGTGCCCGGAGCATTACATAAACCGAAAGGCATACGTCGGTAGGCAAACCTCCAATAAGGGCAAGTTAAGGTGGTCTTCTCTTGGTCTTGCAAGTCAATTGGAATTTGAAAATATCTAGAAAATCCATCTAGAAAACAATAATATTCGTTTCCCGCGAGTCTTTCGAGCATTTGGTCCATAAAAAAGGCTGATTCTTACGAGAGTGTCATCATTAAGCTTTCGGTAATCAATACAAACTCGCCATCACGTAACTAACCTAGTGGGTATTAACTCATTATCTTTGTTTTCAACTACGGTCATGCCACCCTTCTTAGGCACACAATGAACGGGGCCCACCCACAGACTATCGGAGATAGGGTAAATCAATTCGGCATCAAGGAGTTTGATAACTATCTTTTTGATAACCTCATGAATTTTTAGATTCACCCTTCTTTGATGTGAACTGCCGTTTTAAGTCAACTCCATTAAGACTTTGTGAGTACAAAAACTTAGGTCGATACCCTTAATGTCCGAAATTTCCATGTGATGGCCCGTGTGTGACTTAAGAAACCTTTTACAAGGGCGGTGCTCTTTTCTTCATCTAGTTGAACTCTTTAGAAATTATGACGGGTAATTTATCGGTTCCTTCTAAAAATGCATATTCAAGATGAGACGGTAAATCCTTAAGCTCGAGTTCCGGTGGTTCTTCGATTGAAGGCTTCGTTATAGTAACATCAACTTGCTTAAGTTTGTCATTCTTCATCGGAGGGAGAGTCGGAGAAGGATCTTCATTCAATAATTTCTCAAGGTAAAGAATGTCTCCCTCCGTGTCATAATAATCGTCATCCAAATTAGAAAGCTCTTCCGGGGTACGTAGAAAAGTCTCAATCTCGTCCATTATAAATCTCTCCTCATTGAAAAGATTAAAAACGAGAAAAGAATCTATTATAGATCTAAAGGAGTGGGATTACCAATTGTCGAACTATCCTAAAATCTAAGCACTTCTTGAGCATACTCCTCACAAGCAATGTCTATGACATTGACTTGATTAACTGTCTCGCAATTACGGGAGTATCTTGAAATGTGCCTAACTTTAAACATAATGGCTTCATCATCGACTCGAAGAAGTTAACTCTCTCACCAACATCGATTAATCTGCTTATCCGGAGCCTCAATAAAGGTCTCCCGGACTGCAGTGGCAACCGAGATAACATCATAAACAACAACAACGAATAGGAATTTGAAAATATTCGGAAAATCCATCTAAAAAGCAATAGTATTCGTTCCCTGCTAAACGTTCTAGCATTTGTTCCATAAAAGGCAATGGGAAATGATCTTTACGAGTGGCATCATTAAGCTTTCGGTAATCAATACAAACTCGCCATCACGTAACTAACCTAGTGGGTATTAACTCATTATCTTTGTTTTCAACTACGGTCATGCCACCCTTCTTAGGCACACAATGAACGGGGCCCACCCACAGACTATCGGAGATAGGGTAAATCAATTCGGCATCAAGGAGTTTGATAACTACCTTTTTGATAACCTCATGAATTTTTAGATTCACCCTTCTTTGATGTTGAACTGCCGGTTTGAAGTCATCTTCCATTAAGATCTTGTGAGTACAAAAACTAGGGTCGATACCCTTAATGTCGAAAATTTTCCATGTGATGGCCCGTTTGTGTGACTTAAGAACCTTTAAAAGGGCGGCCTTTTCTTCATCTTTGAACTCTTTAGAAATTATGACGGGTAATTTATCGGTTCCTTCTAAAAATGCATATTCAAGATGAGACGGTAAATCCTTAAGCTCGAGTTCCGGTGGTTCTTCGATTGAAGGCTTCGTTATAGTAACATCAACTTGCTTAAGTTTGTCATTCTTCATCGGAGGGAGAGTCGGAGAAGGATCTTCATTCAATAATTTCTCAAGGTAAAGAATATCTCCCTCCGTGTCATAATAATCGTCATCTAAATTAGAAAGCTCTTCCGGGGTACGTAGAAAAGTCTCAATCTCTTCCATTATAGAATCTCCTCATTGAAAAGGAGTAAACGAGGGGGAAGAAGAATCTATGATAGGATCTAAAGGAGTGGGATTACCAATTGTCGAACTATCCTAAAATCTAAGCACTTCTTGAGCATACTCCTCACAAGCAATGTCTATGACATTGACTTGATTAACTGTCTCGCAATTATGGGAGTATCTTGAAATGTGCCTAACTTTAAACATAATGGCTTCATCATCGACTCGAAGAGTTAATTCTTCACCATAAACATCGATTAATGCTCTTTCCGTCCTCAATAAAGGTCTCCCGGGGATGAGGGGAACCCGAGGATCAACATCATAAACAACTACAACGAAGTCGGCCAAAAAATAAAACTTTCCTACTTTCATAAAAATATCTTCGGCTACACCTTTTGGTTGAGCGACCGATTGGTTTACGATTTCGAGTGTCATACGGGTCAAAGTGAGTTCCAGGAGTGAAAGCTGCTTCCATACGAAAAGAGGTATTAGATTAATGCTAACGCCAAGATCGGCCAAGGCTAAGCACTCATCTAGCTTCAGAAAATCACACGGGATTAGAAATTTACCGGGGTCTCTAAGTTTTCCAGGCAACTTTTTTAGGAGTACCGCCGAGCAATTTTCATTTAACGGAGTATTTACTAATTCGAACAACTTTTCCTTATTACTTAGAAGACTCTTAAACGTAGAAGCAAACTTCGACATATGAAGAAGAGCATCCGCGAAGCTAATATCGAAGTGTAATCTTTGAAAGATTTGAAGAAATTTCAACATTTGATTATTAGCTTTTTCACGGAGCTTTTGTTCATTATGTCTTGAAGGATAAGGTATTGACGGTTTAGGTTTAGGCTTCGGAGCAACTTCGGGCTCCAGAATCTGGTCTTGGACAACCGGAGGTTGGACGTGTGTGGTACTTCCTAAACTTGTATTTTGCACCTTGTCCTTTGTCTCCTTGGTTTCATGTTCCACTTCCTTCGGAAGAGGAGAAGGAGTAGGTGGAATTGTAAGTCCATCATAAGCAACACCACTTCGGGTGGTAATAGCTTTCACATCTCCTCTCGAGTTAGCAACGGTATTACAAGGAAGTGATCCCAAACCCGAGGAATTTTGATTTTGCATATTAGTTAATATGTTCATTATTTGATTGTTTTTATTTTCTATCTTATTGGTTCTTGCATCAATCGTAGATTTGAACTCATTTCGCAATTCCGTCTTCATGTTAGTCATGTGAGTTTGTATTGCTCTCAAAGTAGCTTCATTACTCTTTGTGTAGTGCGTTAACTCATTTGAAGGTCCAACGTGAGCTTGATAATTCGGGACTTGAAAATTCGGAGCTTGATAATTATTGTTTCCTTGATTGAAGTTTTGCCCTCTCCCTTAATTGTTTCGGAGCTTGATAATTCGGGGCTTGAAAATTCCCTTGATTTTGATTTTGATTGTATCGGTTTTGATTATTTTGCAAAATCGGTTGATTGAAACCGGGTGGTCCGGGGTAATTATTCGAGTGATAGCTAAGTAAATTACGGTCACCTTGTGGTTAGTAGGAATTACCCCCTATATTATGGTTACCCGTAGTAGCATAAATGGCCTCTTGAGTGTAGCCATCGCCGGCTGGGCACTCGGTAAAGGAATGGGGACCACCACAAGTCTCGCATTTCGTATCAACAAATTTGATCGTTTGTATTTATCTCATCATCTCTACAAAATTCTTATTCATCATTTCTAATTGTCGAACAACTTTTAGACTCTCGGTAGTAGTAGTAGAAGAGATATTTCTAGACGTATCGTCTCGAGTTGCTAAAGTTTCCTAATGGTTGTGGTGAGCGGTCATGTTCTCGATCAATTTGTAACATTCTTTCGGCGTCTTTTGCATAAAAGTTCCTCCCGCTGCAGCATTGATGGTGTCCCGATGACTTAATGTCAAAACATTATAAAATGTATCAATTTGTGTAACTAAAAGCATGTTATGGTTAGGACACCGATCAATGGACAATTTATAACGCTCCCATGCCTCGAATAATGATTCGTGCGGTTTTTGTTCCAATCTCTGAGTCTGGTCTCCATAGTGGGTCCCGGCTGTCTCGCAGCAGCAGCAGCAGAACTCTCTCCAACCTCACACCCAGGTCTGGGAGTAGTAAGCAGTAGTCTCTTCCGAGGCGGTGTGTCAGCCTCGGGAATATCAGCTCTGCGGCTACTAGATGGTGCAGGTAGTGGTATAGGTAACAATGGTGGGGTCCCTGATGGGTGTAGTGAATGATAGTAGGCTGATGCTACATCTCTCATCTCAACCTCGAGTGCTCTAGGACTAAGAGGTCGAATCCGTGGAGCTAGAAAGGATGGTGGTAGTAGAGGTGTAGGTGCCTCATCCTCAGCTGGCACTAAGTCCTCAGGATGCTCAGGCTCCGGAATGTACACTGGTACATGATCCTCCAGCTCCATGGGATCAGGTATATACTCTGGAGAACGTGGTGCCTGCTCCAACAACTGTTGGGCAGCCTCCTCGTAAGGATCCTCAGATGGGATACTCCATGATCGTGCCTCAGAGTGAACAGAAGTATAGGTAACGGCGGAATCAGCTGACATGACTACTGTGACCAGCAGAAATAACTTATATGAGTATATTATATAAGGCTCTTATTGTAATATACGTAATATATTATAACCACGTATATCAATTATGAATGCATCTAGTCCAACTAACTAATGCAACAACTAGTGTCCCATAAAAACCCCTTTTTATGTATGCAATGTTTGAAAAACGGTTATAGTCCAGCAAAAACATTTGACCTGGTTCTCTATAACCTTGGCTCTTGATACCAATCTGTAACACCCCCAAATTGGGTCACAGCGGAATAAGGGTCCGGGGCGTGTTACTTCAAGATCAATAGCACAAGATATATAAGAACGACATAAAAAGTCGTTTAAAATGATACATTGGATTTAATTGAACACTTAATACAAAAGCATATAGCTTTACTTGTTCATTGTTGAATATTACAAAAGTTGACAATACATTTCCCAAAATATGATGCACCTAAATCTTTAAGCGTGCAATCCAAAATGTAACCCAATGCATCCCTGGCATCCCATGCCTATTGATCTCCTGAAAACATTGCTTAAAAACGTCAACAATAATGTTGGTGAATTCATAGGTTTGATAAATCATAATATGCAGGACCGCAAGACTTTTCCCGTGATAATGCAACACATGCAGGCATCACAAAACTAGATTACATTTACACTAAGCTCATGACACTGAAGCTCGACGATCTTTCTTGCAATTAAACTATATATTGCAATTTCTGCCCGATTAGATGTTCAACCCGAAAAACATCCCTAAATTCGACATGCTATACGTTCGTTCCCGGTGATAGCTAGTCACCCGAACGGGGAGGTCGTTTCCCCAAATAGATCTATTCATAACATTCGCGCTCACATAATGTAATTAACAACTACATCTATGCAATTGACAGTTCATGATAATGGGCTCAACTTGGGTTATCGCTACTTAGGCAAACATGTAATCAATATAAAATATCCACTTGCGTCCAATTTATAAAACAAAGCATGTTTCCACCCCATAATTATAAATCATTGAAATCGTAAAAATGTGGGGCTATGAACTCACCTTGAGTTCTGATAATCCAAATATCGCAGATAAAGCGTCACGTAAAAGATCGAATGCAACCTAAATTATCATAGGTCGTATAAGTACCATGTACTTCGATTAACTAACATCATATACAGGTCTATGTTAGTTACATCATACTATCGTTCGGGCTATCATAATTAAGAGGTCATGTAGTGAACGTATGAGGAGCTAGGACACTTTAAATCGTAAATCCAGCAACTCGTCGATACGCCACCCCGAAGAGGCCTCATTATGAAACTCCCTAGTAATATAGTACTTTGATAACCACATATAATTCTATATAGCTCAATCACCAACTAATGGTTTTGGTAAAATTGTGTTTAATAAGTTAAAACGTTTATAATTACCGTTTTAGTAAAACTAGCATAACTTTCTTTTTCTTATGTGCCATCTTTTCGATTAAGATGGGAAATCGAAATTTGACATTTTCATCAAATGTGTGTCCCCTGATGAACAGTAACTTTTACTGTTCATAACACACATGAGTTTTATATAATTTGTATTTGTTGTCGTAAAACCCGTAAATGTCGTATTTTATTCGTTATAGCTCCGTTTTTAATGATTCTTTCGAGGACGTTCTCATAATTGAAAGTTCTATATATTTATGAAGTTTACAAAAATATGACTTTATATCATGAATAGTAACTTTTATAAAAATAGTTTTATAAAAGTATTAATTATCGTAAACTCGTGAAATTCATAACTCGTTCGTTATTAATTGAAAAATTACGTTTCTTATCATTTTGGAATCCTAAAAATGTGTATTATTTATTAAAAATATCAACACTTTCTGTTTATAATTTTTATAAAAATGTTTTTATAAAAATTTACTTACGACTTCGTTTATTAACGTATAACTCGTTTTTAACGTAACTTTTTCGTTATTAATCCGTTTAACAAGTTTCTTACCTTTTCGGAATCGTCGTGAATTTTATTATCTTATAAAAACATAAAATAATAGATAAATATTCTGATTTTGGACAGAATGTTTGGTTAGGCTTGTTGAATCCACTTTTAACCTTTTCTTTATACTTTACCATTTTGTATTTTACCACAAGTCTTATATATCATATATGTTATATATCATATATATATTGGAGTCCATGTGTCCCTAATAGTCCTCATATGTCCAAGTTACCCATGTTAACAAATCCATATTACACTTTTAACCCTTAACTTTCATAATTAACCTTTTTATCACAAGTTTATACTTAGTCACTTTTACATATAAACCATAAGTGTACAAGTGTATTTCTTCCAACATAACTTTATTTTAGTGTTCTAATAACATGATTAAAAGTCCATAATTAATATTAATAAGTCATTTGCCTTTCTTTTACTTGTAACATATTATATGAAATTTGTAAACCCTAATTAATACATAATCATTTTCATACTTAACCAAGAGTGTAAATCACTTGTGTGACCATTTTAACATGATGTCATTAATATCATAAGATATATAAAAGTGTACATTATGATGACAATAAATAAAAACTTCTTTTTACATGTTAATAATCCTAAATGGTGATTTAAGCTATAAAGAATTAACATATGCATATAAATGAAAATTGTAAGAACATAAAGAGTTCAAGTAGACCTTATGAGGTATGATGATGATGAGAAACAAATGCTAAACCCGTGTTTAGACTAGAAACCAAAGCTTGCACTTAAGAAAACCCTTATTTTCTTAATAAAAACCCTAGCTTCCTTTTCTTGATTAATACTTGTAAATGGTGATTCAATGGATGGAAACACCTTAAAATGTCTTAGGATAGATGTGTATAGAAGGGTATAGGTTGAATAAAATTTTGTATGGATTGTTATAAAAGGGGTGCTTGTGCCGTAGCTTATATGTGAGCAAGAGGGAGTATATGTTTGATTTTTGTAAAGTGTTTTTGCTTGTATGAGTTCTCTTTCTAATAGATACATGTATATAAAGTATAGGATTAGTCAAGGAGACATGTTGAGGGTTTTAGGGAAGTCATGGTCATAGGGATGGGTCTTTGGGTCAAAGAGACAAGGCATGGTGTGGTATAAATGAGGTATGTTGCACATTGACCAAATGGAAGAGTTTCATTATTTTTCTTGTATAACTTGCAAACATTTCGGCATACACATGATATGTATGATATAATTTTGTAGTTTTTATGTATTGGGTATAAATGTGGGTATTTGTTGAAGCGTAGAAAAGTTTTTGTGGTTCCGGGAGTGCCTAAACGTAATTTATCGCGAAACGTATACACTTTACGTATCCGATAAAAATAAAATGAACAAAGTTAATAATTATTCTCAAAATAATTACTTAACCCTTGCTTGATGTAAACATTTAATTGTTTGATGCCCGTTTACATTGAACGCTAATTTTTAGCTTACGCAATTTAGCTTAATATTTATGATTTAAAGCAAAAGCGTACAATACAAAAAGGTACATTACGGATTTATCGACGTCGTCAATGACTTGAAAACACAGGGTGTTATAGACTTCCCCCGTTAAACGAGCCTTGTCCTCAAGGCTCACGATGCAGCACTTGACGACGGTGTGGTCTTGGTGAAGAGGTGTGGATACTTCTTCTTGAATTGGTCTTCACGCTCCCACGTGAACTCAGGACCTCTCTTGGAGTTCCATCGAACTTTGACTAATGGGATCCGACTTCGCTTCAACCGTTTAACTTCATGGCCTACTATTTCTACCGGTTCCTCAACAAAATGAAGTTTGTCGTCCAAGTTAAGTCCATCCAACGGAACGGCTAATGGTTCGTCGGCATGACACTTTTTCAGATTAGATACATGAAATGTATTATGAACTCTGCTCAATTCTTCTGGAAGTTCAAGCTTGTAAGCAACTTCTCCAACCCTTTCTATCACCTTAAAAGGTCCAACATACCTAGGGTTTAACTTCCCCCGTTTGCCAAAATGCACGACCCCTTTCCAAGGCGAGACCTTAAGCATAACTTTATCCCCGACTTGGAATTCCATTGGTTTAAGATTCAAGTCAGCGTAACTCTTCTGTCGATCACGAGCGGCTTGCATCCTTTGCTTGATCTGGATGATTTTCTCAGTGGTCTCTTGAATTAGTTCTGGACCGAGTATTTGAGCTTCTCCAACTTCAGTCCAACAAACAGGTGAACGACACTTTCGACCATAAAGTGCTTCGAATGGTGCGGCCTTGATGCTGGCGTGATAGCTATTGTTATATGAGAACTCGACTAATGGCAAATGGTTAACCCAACCCTTTCCAAAGTCGATCGCACAAGCACGCAGCATCTCCTCGAGAGTTTAATGGTCCTCTCGCTTTGCCCGTCTGTCTGTGGATGGTATGCAGTACTCATATCCAAATTAGTACCCAAAGCGTTCTGAAGTGACCTCCAGAAATTTGATGCGAATCTTGAGTCACGATCACAAATGATTCAGATAGGTATCCCATGCCTCGTGACCACCTCCTTTAGGTACAATCTTGCAAGCTTATCCAAAGGATCGGTCTCTGGTAGCAAACAAATTTATATACGTATATAGTATTAGTCCCGTAAAATTCTTTCCAAAATACTTCTCAAACAAGATAAATATAAGGTAAAAATCTTACTAAAGAAAACACAATATGCATATTTTTATCCGGGAAGTATTGTACTACTCGGGTCGTGTCCCAACGAAATCGTGAATTGAGAATTGAGAATAATTCGGATTCGAGTTAAGATTGATAAACAATTTTTGAACTTTTGATTATACTACAAATGTAATAGCACGAATTAAAAACAATTAACTAGCTCGAAATTTAAATGCACGAAAAGTAAAAACGCGAGCTAAAACTGAAATTTAAAATCTAAGGCACAACTTTTAACAAATTTTATACCTAAAAATCACAAATTTAAAAAGAAAATTTTAGGAAAAAGAATTGGAATTTTTTATCTATTTTTGAATTTTTTATGAATTTCTAAAGATTAATGAATTAACAAAAATAAACTTTTTCTAAAAATTATCACTAAAATTTTACTTTTATTTTTCAAAAATACTAGATTTAAAAAGAAAATTATTGCAAAAAGAATTTTAATTTTTCAACTATTTTTCTATTTTTTATGATTTTTCTAAGAAAAAGAAATTAACTACAATCTATTTAAATTCTTAGAAAATACAAATCAAACTAGAAAAATAAGGAAAAATGGTTTTTAAAAACTAAAAAGGTGCAGAAATTTATTGGAACAAAAAGCCCCAATTTTTATAGACTAATTGTAACCTAATTTTATCAATTAAAACTTTTAACCTAATTTTATTTAAACTATTTACAAAAATATTAAAACTAATTAATATTTCCTAAAAAGACAGGGTAGAAATTGTAAGAAAAGAAAGAAAAGGGTAGGCGGGAAATCTATTGGAAATTTACACTTATATGAAAACGGGTACCCTTAAACTATAGCAACAATACAAAACAGACCCTACGATCTAGCTTATTTTTGGCTTATTGAAAAAGTGAGTTTCAGCAAAAACTCAAAACTACAAACTTATAAAGGAGCTTATTCCCTACAACTTTAATAAAGACACTTACTTCTTTTAACCACTAGATAAGCTGTAAAATAAGCATTTTAGAACTGATTACAGAAACTAGAGCTTTAAGAGCTTATCTGGTTTTTGGCTTATTATTTGCTTATTACTAGATGAAAATGAGAACCAAAAGAAGCTAAGTAAAGCTTAAGATGTGTGCTTAATGTTTTTGAAAAGAAATAAGCTGAGTGTTAACAAGAATAGCAAGAAAAATTATATTGAAAAGTGCAAGGTTGTGCTTATAACTGTTTTTAAGCTTTTCTTAATAAGCTAAAAATCTTACCTCTAATCCTTAGAAGCTGAAATTTTGGGAATAAGCTAAACTTTTGATATAAAACTCACCTAGATAAAAGGATTTTAAATTTCACAACTAGAAATTAGAAGTCAAGAGGAAATAGACTATAAGTCTCAATTTTGCTGCTATTCAGCTTTTGTAAGGAAAAACAAGCTAGATTGAAAGCTCATAAAGGAGACTTAAGTGATGAACTTTATTAAGCTAATGATTTACTAATGAGATACTAAAAAAAACTAAATCCTATCTCCTAACTCTAAAAGCTAACAGGCAATTATAAAATGAATAAACAACAACAGTTTACTGTTGTTGCTGATGCAACTATTATTACTGATGTACTTGGCTAAATGCTCAAATGCATGGTAAACTTTGAGATGAGAATTCTCTAATCCTACCTACTAAATGTATCTAATCCTGAATTACCTATGCTTGAACTCTAAGATGCCTTGAATCACTAAACACTACAATTATTTGCACAACAAAATTGTCCTGGTGCTAGAATCAAGTTTTTGAACTCTAAAATTTGAATAACTACAAGTTAATTCCTGAAACCTATTTAAAACTTCATTATAACACTTAACACAAATGAGTAAAGAATTTTGACAGTTTTATTTTGACTTTAGAAGTCAAATACACCTAAAACCAAACACTCCTTAAGTCTAACTGTTAAAACTAAAATGCACTCAAAATCTATCTTAATACTAAAACAGCTAAAACCTTTTATCTACTCTTACTAAATCTAACCTATTAAAGCTAATTTATCACTTAAACCTACAGCTTATTAGGAAATTTAAGCTACTTACTTAGCTAGCTTAATACACTAATATGACAGTTTTAAAAGAGAAACTAAGATTACACAAATTTAATCTAATGAAAACTTAGAACAGCTAGAGATTAAGCCTAAACAAACATGTTTGAAAAGAATTAAACAAAATTGAATAGAAATAAGCAAATGTTTTAAGCTAACATTAAGTTGAAATGAAATTTAAAGCAATGTAACCTTGATTTTTTGTAGTCTCAGTCACAAGCCACTCTTGTAGAGTGAGTGGCTTAAATCCTGTGCCTAATGGCTCCTTAGCCTCTAAACCTGAGCTTAAAGCTCAATAAGCTTCTAAGAGCTTATTACTCCTTTTAGCTTTCAAAATGAACTCAAATGCACTCAAGTTATCATGATTTTGATGTAAATGGATTAAAATGAGTAAATGAATGACAATTAACAAAGTTTTAACTAAATTTGAGCTTATGAACAGGAATAAGCTCAAAAGAGCTTATTGAGAGCTTAATGAGTAAAAACGGCTTAATATTGAAATCAAAGTTCAAAGAAGCTTAGAAACTGAATGTTATTACTCAAATTGATTACGTACAAGCTTAAAGAAGAAGAGTACAAGTGCTTAAACTGATTGCTAAAAAACTTGAAAGAAAATGCTTAAAATTGAAGAAATTACAAACTGAAAATTTAAAACACACACAACACTCTTAAATGAACTCTAGATGACCTATTTATAGAGAATTGAAGAAGAGGGGTGAGGAATTCTCGAATCTTCCATTCCATCTCAGCCGTAGATCATTTTTGAATCATTTATAACCGTTTGATGATTGTGATGAAGTGTTCGAACCAATTGAGGGGTGCCACGTAGGTAAATTGACGTGGAGGAGGGAAATATACAAAGCTGAGTGATGTAAAGGAGCGGGGGTAGGGAAATTTGTGAAGTTGGGTTTGTTATGGATTTGGCGGGAAATTCTGTTGAGGTTGTTAGAGGGAAGTTTTACACCGCGTATTCTGTTTGAATGTTTGAGGTAATTGCAACAATGGTCCCTGCGTTTCCCCCGTCCAAAATGTAGTATAAAACAAGTTTGGAAATGACAGCATTGGTCCTTGTGGTTTCTATTTCCATTTTCTCTTTACAAACAAACTTTTCACCTTTTACAATCTTGGTCCCTTGATCTTCAAAACTTCCAAATAAGCCCTTTGACTTTGAAACTTGTCAATATTGATCCTTGGCTTTTATTTTGGCTTTCTTTCTTGCTGTATCGGGCTGATCCGGCTTTTGATTGGCTTCATTCTTCACTCTTGTCTTGTCTTTTCCGTTTCCTTGTCGGTTTTTGACTGTTTTTGCTTCTTTTTGTCCTTTTTATCCTTTCCTACACAATAGACACAAAAGCACACATTTTTCTATTCTTTTGGCATTTTCTGGGCTTTTATTTGGCAAAATCCCGGGTATTTAATATATACAATTAAGCATTTATCAGTCTCTCTCATTGGTGTGAAGATCGCAGACTTAGTGAGTCGGTCCACAATTACCCAAATGGTGTCGTATCCTTGCGACGTCTTAGGAAGCTTCGTGACAAAATCCATAGTGATGTTGTCCCACTTCCATTCGGGTATCTTGGGTTGTACCAACAATCCTGATGGCCTTTGATGTTCAGCCTTGACCTTAGCACAGGTCAAACACTTGCTAACATAAGTGGCTATGTCGGCTTTCATGTTGGGCCACCAATATAGCTTCTTCATGTCTTGGTACATTTTGTCGAAACCCGGATGAATAGAGTATTTTGATTTGTGGGATTCGTGCATGATCACAGTCCGCAAATCGCCATAACAAGGTAACCAGCTCCTGCCATTGAGGCACAGGGTTCCATCCGCACGTGGTTCCAACTTTTGTTCTCTAATTGCTTCTGGAAATTTAGCGTTTTCAATCAACATTCCCCCAACGTCTTCACTCTTAATGTTCTCTGGTTTTCGCGCTTCAGTCTGAGCATTTAAGATCTGTTTGGGAAGATCCAAGCTAATAGTCATGACTAAGGCTCGAACTCTTAACGGTGGTTCTCGTTCTTTCCTGCTCAAAGCATCAGCAACGACATTTGCTTTCCCCGGGTGATAACGAATATCGCAATCGTAATCACTTAGCAACTCTAACCATCGGCGTTGCCTCATGTTCAACTCTTTTTGATCTAAAATGTGTTGCAAACTCTTGTGATCGGTGAACACCGTACACTTAGTTCCATATAAATAATGTCTCCAGATCTTGAGAGCGAACACCACTGCTCCAAGTTCCAAATCATGAGTTGTATAGTTCTTCTCATGAATTTTTAACTGGCGTGATGCATAAGAAATCACCTTTTCTCTTTGCATCAACACAGCGCCCAAACCCTTCTTTGAAGCGTCGCAGTATGCGATGAAATCTTCGCTTCCTTCAGGTAATGCAAGGATTGGTGCACTGCACAACTTTTGCTTCAACAGTTGAAAAGCTGCTTCTTGTTTATCTCCCCACTCAAACTTGACCTTCTTTTGAGTAAGCTTAGTCATTGGTTTGGCGATCTTTGAAAACCCTTCAATGAATCTTCGATAGTACCCAGCAAGACCTAAAAATTGACGAATCTTCGTTGGTGACTTAGGAGATGTCCAATCTTTAATGGATTCAATCTTGGCTGGATCCACATGAATTCCTTCACTATCGATCACGTGACCGAGGAACTGTACTTTGGGAATCCAAAATTCACATTTGGAAAATTTGGCATACAACTCCTCTTTCTTAAGCAACTCTAAGATTAGCTTAAGGTGCTCTTCGTGTTCTTGCTTGTTCTTCGAATATATCAGAATATCGTCAATAAAGACAATCACGAATTTATCCAGATATGGTTTGCATACCCGATTCATAAGGTCCATGAATACGGCAGGTGCGTTTGTCAAACCAAACGGCATAACTTGAAATTCGACACATGTATTACTTATACAATGCAAGAGATAGAAAAACATAACACGAACCCTTAAAAAAAAGTCAAAAACTCTTCCCTTTTCTTCCTTTGAGCTCACGCGTCAAACACCCCTATTACAAAATCACATACCAATTTTCTACAACCTATACAAGCCATTACACATCCTTCCTAAGATATACTAAGGTGTTTGCAAGCCTTGGTTAACCATTTGCAAGTATTTATCAAGAAAAGGAAGCTAGGGTTTATAATTGGAAAACTAGGGTTTTCTTGGTTAGAAGCTTGAGTTTAAAGTCTAAACAAGGGTTTAGCACTTATAACTCATCATCACATATCATCTTTCTAAGGTTATCTAAAGCCTTTAACTTTTCATTTTCATGGTTATATGTATATATGATGTTATGTAGTGAAATCACCATTAGGATGTTTTTAATCATGTAAAAAGAGTTTTTACTTGTGATAATCATTTTGTACACTTTTATATATGTTATGATGTTGATAATATCATGTTAAAATGGGTATATAAGTGATGTACCATGATGGTAAAGTGTAAAAATGTTTATGAACAAATTAGGGTTTTAAAAGTGTTTAAGGAAAGTTATTGTTCTCATGTGATGTCAATTACGAGGACGTGCTCGAAAGAATCGCTAAAAACGGAGCTATAACGAATAAAATACGACGTTTACGAGTGTTACGTTAATTTAAGTTATAAAAATGAATTTATAACTGGTATGAACAGTAAAATCACTGTTCATCAGAGGACATGAAATACCAAAAATGTCATATTTTGATACGTCGTCTTAATACGAAAACGTGGACGTAAGAAACGCGAGAAACGGACTTGAAACGCGAAAGTTATGTCATATATACTAAGATGTTATTTATAAATGTTTTACAATTATAAATATGTTTTCACAACTACTAATAGATGGTGATGTAGCTACATAGACATGTATATGATGTTAGTTAATCAAAGCGATTAGTGCTTATACGACCTATGTTAATTTAGGTTGCATTCGATCTTTTTCGTGACGCTTTATCTGTGATATTTGGATTATCAGTACTCGAGGTGAGTTCATAGCCCTACATTTTTACGATTTCAATGATTTATAACTTTGGGGTGGAAACATGCTTTGTTTTATAAATTGGACGCAAGTGTATATTTTATATTGATTACATGTTTGCCTAAGTAGTGATAACCCAAGTTGAGCCCATTTATCATGAACTGTCAATTGCATAGATGTAGTTGTGAATTACATTTTGGTGAGCGCGAATGTTATAAATTGTAAATATTCTATTTGGGGATAGACCTCCCGTTCGGGTGATTAGCTATTACCGGGGAACGACGTTATTAGCAGTCGGATTTTGGAATGTTTAGGGCTTGAACATTTGATCGGGCAAAATACCAAATATCTTATTATTGTGAATATAATTGTCGAGCTTCAGTGTCATGAGCTTAGGAAAACGTAATTGGATTTTGTGATGTCTGCATTTGTTGCTTTATCACGGGGAAAGTCTTGCGGTCCTGCATATTATAATTTACTAACCTATGAATTCACCAACATTTTTGTTGACGTTTTAAAGCAATGTTTTCAGGTGGTCAATAGGCACGAGGTGCCAGGGATACATTGGTGGTTTTGATTTGGATATCATGCATTAAAGATTTTGTCACATTACATTTTGTATAACTGTTATGGGCTAGAAATCTTTGTATTTTGAACAAGTGGACAAGGGAAGCTTCGGCTTATGTAACAAATACTTTGTTAATTCCAATGTATCAGTTTTAAATGACTTTTTGGTCGTTCTATATACATCTTGTGTTATTGATCTATGAAGTAACACGCCCCGGACCCTTATTCCGCTGCGACCCAATTTGGGGGTGTTACAGTTGTTGAAAGTGAAGTTACTGATAAAGCTAGTGAGAAGAGAAATATTGTTGAGGAAGCAGTTGATGTGACTGATGCTATTATAATTCCAGTTAGTGCTGCTACAATAACTAATGTTGAACTTACTTTGGCTCAAACACTGGCATAGTTAAAGAGTGCAGGCCCAAAGATAAAGGGGTTGTTATACAAGAGCCAAGTGAATTAACTCCAACAATATCTTTACAACTACCATCACAGGTTAAGGGTCAAGGTTCAAAGGATAAGGGTAAAGCAAAGATGATAGAACCAGAGAAGCCTTTGAGGAAGAAAGATCAAATTAAGTTTGATGAAGAAGAAGCTTGATGAAGAAGATAGTCTTGCAAGGGAAAAAGCTCAACAAGTAGAAGTAGCCAACATTGCTTGGGATGACATTCAAGCAAAGATAGATGCTGACTATCAACTAGCTGAAAGATTGCAGGCACAAGAACAACAGGAGTTGACAATTGAAGAGAAGTCTACTTTGTTTGTACAACTCTTGGAGAAAAGAAAGATGACTTTGCTGCTAAAGAGCAGAGAAAGAGGAAAACATGCCACCTACATGAGCTCAAACTAAGAGTACTATGTGTCTTACTGAGAATATGGTAGGATGGAAGCCCAAAGACTTAAAGAACAAGTCCTTTGCCAATATTCAAGAATTATTTGACAAAGCTTTCAAGAGGGTAAACACCTTTGTTGACTTCAGAACAGAGTTGGTGGAAGGCCCTAAAATTGAAGAAAGTTCCAAGAAAGCAGAAGTAATGGAAGAAAGCAGTTCAAAAAGAGCAGGAGATGAGATAGAACAAGAGAATGTAAAGAAGAAGAAGGTGGATGATGATCAGGAATCAGCTAAGATGAAAGAGCTCATGAAAATTGTTCCCGATGAAGAGGAAGTAGCAGTTGATGCTATACCTTTTGCTACTAAACCTCCAAGCATTGTTGACTGGAAGATTGTTAAAGAAGGAAAAATCAGCTACTATCAAATTATAAGAGCTGATGGAAATTCAAAGAGGTACTCAGCCTTTATTCAGATGCTTAGAAGCTTTGACAAGGAAGATTTGGAAACTCTATAGAAATTAGTTAACGCTAAGCATGGGTATACAAGGCCAGAAGAGGGCTATGAGAGAGTGCTATGGGGTGATCTAAATACAATGTTTGAACATCATGTAGAAGATGCAGTGTGGAGGAATCTACGGGAAAACAAAGTGTTGGTTTGGAAGCTATTTGATTTCTGTGGAGTACATTTTGTGAGGTTTCAAAATCTGCATGTCTTTATGTTGGTAGAGAAGAGATATCCCCTTACACCTGCTATAATCACAGAGATGCCGAATAAGAAGCTGCAAGCTGATCATTGGAATGAAATGTGTTATCACCTTCTTAAGCTCATCACAAAGCAACTCAAGAATCAATGAAGTGTTTGGAAGCATCCTCCTGGTGACTGATGAAGCTTTTAATGAAGAAACTTGATGATTTTAAAGATAAATATCAAGTTTAGGGGAGGATTGTTGGGATTAAAAGACTTCTTGATGATCTTAGAGTTACTGCTGCTCAGGTGTGTGTTACTACTGCTAAGCAAAAGTTAGTGCTGATCATTAACTTTAATGAAAAATATGCTAAGTAGTTAGTACTGCTAGTTCATAGTTACTACTGCTAGTGTAACTTAGTACTGCTAGTGTATATTAGTACTACTAGTTACTACTGCTAGTATATGTTAGTACAACTGCTGGTGAAGATTGAAGAAAATATTCTAAGTAGTTACTACTGCTTGTACATAGTTAATGCTGCTGGTGTATAAGTTACTACAGCTAGTGTTTAGAGTTAATGCTGCTGGTACAAAGTTATAACTGCTGAAAGATTATAACTGCTGAAAGGATAAAGACTGCTCAGAGAAAAGATAAAGATTGCTTATGTGATATGTATGAGATATTTTTATAAAAGATACGTATAAGTTATTTGTTTAGAAGATCATGATAACTTAGAAAAATATTGTAATCCCATTAGGACTCCTTGGTGTATAAAAGGAGATCCTAGGGTATAGAGTATTAAGTACCAAAAAAATGAGTCATTCATAGAATTGTTCATACCTTCAAGGTTTTGTAACCCTAATACTAGTTAGAGTATTCATATTAATATATTAAAGCTTTTGTTTGTTAATCTGTGTGTTTATTAGAATTACTATTTCCTTGAAAAATTCTTCTTATATTAAAGATTAGATTCTACATAATTTTAGTATTATCAAACAAAGTTTCTATCATAGTTGTGTAGGATATATCTTGCATAACTAAACCTTACACAAGCTAAGGAATTCAAGATCCATTCAAGTGGGATCAACAAATAGCTGAGAGGAAAAATAGAACACTAATTGAGGCTTCTAGGACAATGCTAGCTGATCCTAAGCTACCTGTTTTCTACTTTTTGGGTGAAGCATAATATTGCTTGTTATGTGTAAACATAGGGTATTAGTAACAAAGCCTCATACAAGACCCCTTATGAACTTTTTCTTGGTAGAAAACCAGCTTTAGTCTTTATGAGACCATTTGGGTGTCCTGTTACAAATCTCAATACCATAGATCACTTAGGCAAGTTTGATAGTAAGGCTGATGAAGGATTCTTTGTTGGGTACTCAATTAATAGTAAAGCATTTAGAGTATTTAACAGTAGAACTAGGATAGTTGAAGAGAACCTGCATGTCCAATTTAGTGAGAATACACTTAATATTTCAGGAAGTGGACCAAATTGGCTTTTTGATATTGATGCACTAACAAAGTCAATGAAGTATAAGCTAATTATTGTAGGAAATCAGTCTAATAGTAATGCAGGTACAAAAGAATGTGATGATGCAGGTAAAGCTAGAATGGAGACAGTACCTGGCAAAGATTACATTATGCTACCATTGTGGTCTGCTGATCTACCATTCTCTCAAAATTCAAAGAGTTCTCCTGATGTTGAATTCAAACATTCATAAGATAATGAAAAGAAGGCTACTGAAGAACCAGGAAAAAAGGTGGTGATTCAAGTAATGATCAAGAGAAAGAGGATAGTGTTAACAGCACTAACAATGTTAATGTTGCTATCACAAATGAAGTTAATTTTGTTGGTGCAAAAACAAGCATTGAACTTCTAGATGAATTCAATATGCTGGAATTGGTAAAGTATTATTTATTCAGATGTGATGAAGATGTTGGTGCAAAAGGCTGACATGAAACACTTTGAATACATTTATGCGGGTCAGTCTATTCCAACTACATAGATAACACAAAGATCATCCAGTTGAACAAATTATTAGAGACTTGAATTCAGCACCTCAAACAAGAAGAATGACTAAGAATTTAGAAAAACATGGTTTGTTTAGTTCAGTTCAGCAAGGAACAAACCATAAAGGTTACTTAAGGACGTCCAAACCTGTTATCATTCAACTTTATGTTTTGAAATGTATTTTGGGACCTCTTTTGTAAAAACTCTGATAAATAATGAATGATAACTTATCTTTCAAAAACGTCTCTTTTGAGTCGTTTTCTATTATTCTGACTATGATTCATGAAGTAATACCCCAGATTAGCTTCCGCTGCTATATGTCAAATATGAGGGTGTTACATTATGAGGATGAGATTCCTAGCCGTCTTAGCATTCCATGTGATAGTAAAGAAGAGGGTGATTCGGATGATGAGGATCTTGATATATACGAACCACGAGTATGTTATGATGAGAAGGATAGAATTTACACTGAAGCAATGATTTTTGTTAACAAAAGATTGGTGAGGCTAATGGACGTCACTGTTGAGCAATGGCTTAATTTAATATATGGCGATCATAATAAGGTTGATGTTAAGGTCAAGGAAGAAGTAATTTCTAAATGGTTAGTTCAAAGCTAAAAGAAACAATTTGATGCATATATGGAAATTAAGAAACAATGGGTAACACGTGGAATTGATGCTGATATGGAATATGACCCATCTGACGTTGAATTTGCTGAATGGTTAGCTTTGAAATTCTATAACCATAAGACGATGGATCGGTATGTGAAGAATGCATTATGGATATATTGGACAAGACGTGATGATGAAGTGAAACTTACTGACGAAGAATTTTCTGATCCTAATGATGAAAATTTGATCAATAAGGATGAAGTTGCTGAAATCTTTAGGATCGAGACCATCATATTTGAATTCGAGACACCTTTATACAAGGCATTGGACGAATTCAATTACCTTCTCAAAATTGATACCGATTTACTTACTAGTGATATCCTCGGATTCAAGACATATGATGAATTTAAAAATGAATGGATGGATGAATGAAACAAAGGAATACCATGGGTTCCCAAAGAACCATGGTCAGAAAATGGAACTCCCATTGATGACATCCATCATATTTGCGAGCCTATCCGTTTCAAAATGGGAAAGCTAAATGGACCACTTGCAATTCAAATGATGAAGGGTTTTGCAATGGAGGAGAATTACCAAGGATGGTTCGAGTTGGTTACATGACCTAATTTCAAGATTACGAATGGTACGATGATTTGGTGGATGGAAAGTTAAAGGAGGAAGCTTTAAAGCAAAAAACCATCTACGATAGGTCATGGGGAGATGCAACTCATGGAGTGATGAATTTTTGCGAATGGTTGAAAAGATGCTTCAGAAACTTTCACGAGCTTGATTATGAGTTATTGGTTAAACTCAAAGAATATTGGTGGAAAATGAATGATCATGAATGTTCTCCATTCTCTAATTGGAGATATCATATAAATGAGGCTAACTTTATTTAGATGAGGCTATCCAAAAGAGACTCTCTGCAATGAGTCAGATAGGAATCTTACCATTGTGACAACTCAAGCATATTTGCGAGTCCTATCCGTTCAAATATGGAAAAGCTAAATGGGACCACTTGCCTATTCTAAAATGAGTAGAATGGGTTTATTGCCAAGGTGCGTGATCTTACATGCGGTATGGGTCGATGTTGAGTTTAACAATGACCCCTAATTTCTCTAATCTGATTTACAATGGTACGAATGATGGTGGATGGTAAGTTAAACGAGGATAGCTTTAAAGCAAAAAACCATCTTACGTAGGTCATTGGGCGTGATGCATATCTCTATCGGAGTGTTTCTGAACTGAATAGCATTTTTGCCCGAATTTAGGTTGATAGATGCTTCAGAACTTTTCACGATGCTTGACTATGAGTTTATTTGGTTAAACTCGAGAACGAATATGGTGGATCTAAGAATGATCTAACGAAATGTTCTCCTTTCTCTAATTGGAGATTTCATTATACTATGAGGCTTCTATACATGAACACTAAATATTGGATGATTAACTATATACCTCTTACCTAGATGTTTCATAAATCATATAAGAATCATGAAGAGGATTGGAATGACTTAGGCTGTATATTTCATAAGAAAGGAAAGCCGATTTATTTGATGATGATGACAATCGCGGCAACCTTTGACTATGCTTGGTTAGGATAACGCATCTTATACATTACCAACGAATTAAGCTAGTATGGAGGATATCAAAGGAGATAGGTGCTGAATTGCTTGGAAGATCCCCGGCTAGAAAGATACATCAGTTGTTGCTGAAGCCCAAGTGATTAGAAGGTTTGAGATGATCAATTACTCTTTTGGACCAGCAGAGAAGTATATTGCTATTAAATAATGCGATTACGATGATTTGACAAGAACTAAAGATGATGCGTGTCATGCTTACCAAGAAGTCTTTCGTATTATGGACGAAGGATGGTTCGTGACAAGGGCGGAATGAAGAGCTAAAGAAAAGTCTAACTTAAACGCTTTGCTGTAAATAAATGTGCTTGCCGAGAGACAACCCGAACTATTTTTTATTTATTTTATCGAGTCTGTCTTCCCAAACATCAATACGGCGTATCCAATCCCACCCATACGGTGTATTGAATGTTTGGACGTATCCAGTCCTTTATTTTTCTTCATTTTAAAACTTTATTGTCATATTTGTCTTACGGCGTTTTCGTTATATGATACGATGTATTTGACAATCTGACTCATACCTTAGATACTTTTTATAGGTCTCAATGCGGCGTATCCTGGTTTTAGGATACAGCATATCGATTTCCTGTATGGTTTTCGTTTTTGTTTTCTAACCATTGAGTAATGAGATAGAATTGCATTAGGTTTTCCTATATCTTATACAGGACCTTAGTGAACAAAAATGAATTTTGGTGGAGTATTTATAATCTGGAATTCTGTGTATTGTAGTCATGTTAGCATCCAGGCCCGCATTTACAACACACAATCTTACTCGTAAACACAACATGGAGGATCATACCGAGCAAATCCCAAGGGAGTTTCTCGTTCTAATTCTTTTAATTTCCTGTTCTTAATGGTATATTTATACAACGAGGGTGTTGTATACTTCAAGTGGGGGGACAAGAATTAGATCGCTTACTTGTCCTATTTTTCACAATAAAATGCTTAAATTATGGCTAAATTTTAAAAAAATTCAAGCATACTTTTGTGAAATTATTAGTTACATGACCTGGCCACATAACCATTGTTAGATATTGTGAGAATTTAGCCTTATCCATTTCTAAATGTTTACCTAAATTTCACAAAATTATGAGTGTGTCGGTGATGTTGTAGACTTTAGAACTTAGCTTGGTATATTTATTCGAGACCACAATAATAAGTACTATTTTAAATAGATGGAGTAATTTATCTAAACTGGTAAATTTCTAGGAATACACCCAAAAAGCATATATGTTGTGATATTAATAGACCACACTGGTTAGTTAACCCCCGTACAAACCCTTTTGTTTACTCTTATTTTTAAAGTAAAGATACCCCTAGAAAAACCTGATGAGCCATTCAATTCTTTTTCTTACACCAAATGTTTGTTTCATTATACCTTTACACCTTAGCCTACCCTATTAGATTAAGTCATTAATCAGTTGCTAGTTGCTTTTGTGTAGAGTATTGTATTTTCTGTATTGCAATAGAAATTTTCTATCTCTACTATGGTCGGTAAAATTGCACAATGCAATTGGGCACGTGTTGATTTTTCATCCATGGTTAGGTCGGGAAATTGCTCAATGCAATGGGAATACAAAAGTAGTAGTTTTTAAGTATGTTTTGCTACTTTCATAATTACTTTTATATATCTAAAGTATGGAGGATTATGGATAAATTATCCGGATTTATTGAGATCGTGAAGATGGTGAAATTACATCAAAATTTGTAGTATGTTTATATTAAAAAAAATAAAAAAATT
Source organism: Tanacetum coccineum (assembly GCA_026074375.1). Classification (NCBI taxonomy): domain Eukaryota; kingdom Viridiplantae; phylum Streptophyta; class Magnoliopsida; order Asterales; family Asteraceae; genus Tanacetum; species Tanacetum coccineum. The sequence goes on from BQNB010010715.1 coordinate 26,174, forward strand.
AGAAAATTGCAACAAAAAAAGAGGATGAAGTTTGGAGAAATAGATAGTCAGTTCTTATAAGCTTAAATCGATGTCATTATTTAAAGGATCGATTATTTGTTGATACGTGTTATAAATCAACGATGTAAAGTTTTGTATAAAGTGGTAGATATCGCCACTAATTTTAGTAAAGTATGTATATTATAGACGATTGGGTGTTAACCGTTATGGGAACGCCAACTAAAGGTTGTTTTCAATTATCTTTGATCGAGACGTTTTTCGAGTCTGGTTCGTGTCTAATAAAAATGGAATAGACCACGATTTGTGTCTTTTGTTAGAAATACAGAAAAGTATCTGTCACTTCCAATATGTCTATTCCGTTGTTACGGCCATGTATGTGTGATTTTGTCCGCCTTGTTGGTTATTACTTTTGGTGAAAGGATTAGAAGATTCCCTATCATATATAACTATTTGTCCTAACCATTGGTTTTACTCAAGTGGAGGAATGATTGCAATCATGTATGTCTATTCCGTCGTTATGGATGTGTATATGTGGTTTGTCGCCCTTGCTGGTTTATGACTTTTGGTAAAGACTACTAGTCCTATTCTTTAGCTTATTCGAGTTAAGGAATGAATGCAACCATGTGTGTCTATTCCATCGTTATGGATGTGTATGTGTGGTTTGTCGCCTTTTCTGGAATATTGGTATCGATAGAGATTAGAAAGAGTGATCAAACCCTTAAACCTTTTAAACCCAATTTACCTTTTGAAAGACTTGTCACTCCTTAGCTTTAGTGGTGGAGATGTGTATCCTTGCCAAGTTTATGACAGAATACTCGTTATGACTGAGCAATTGAGCTAATTAGTTACACGATACCACATAGATTAGTTGAGTGAATTGAGTGATTTCATCTTCCTATTTCGTGAGGTGTTTGGTTGTGTACTAGTAATTGAACAAATAAATGCTTAAAGGAAAAATCCTTGACTACGGTTGGGATACATTTTCATAAATTTTCTAAAGTCTACTTGAGGACAAGTAGGATTCAAGTGGGGGGATATTTGATGACATCAAATAACGTCACTTTTTGTTGGGATTAAAAGAACTTTTTGATGATCTTGGAGTTACTACTGCTAAGGTTTGTGTTACTGCTGCTAAGTAAAACTTAGTGTTGTTCATTAACTCTAATGAAAAATATGCTAAGTAGTTAGTACTGCTAGTTACTACTGCTAGTATATGTTAGTACTACTAGAGTAAAGTTAGTACTGCTGGTGAAGATTGAAGAAAATATTCTAAGTAGTTACTACTGCTTGTACACAGTTAATGCTGCTGGTGTATAAGTTACTACTGCTTGTTAAGAGTTAATGCTGCTGGTACAAAGTTACAACTGCTGAAAGCTACAACTACTGAAAGATTACAACTGCTAAAAGATATGGATTGGCTTGAGATCAAAGATTACTTATGAGATAGGATTGTTATTTATAGAATAGATCTTTGAGAATAATCTAAGTTTTTGTAATATATTATAAATCGACTAGGACTCATTGGTGTATAAAAGGAGGTCCTAGGGCATAGAGTTTATTATTACAATCACAATCTAGAAATCCTTTGTTTTGATATCGTTATAGCTTCAAGGTTTTGTAACTGTAATACTAGGAGAGTATTCGTATTATTTGTAATAATAATATTGGAGCTTTTATTGTTGAAATTATATTGTTTTGTCGTTTATGAAGAATTCTTTTTTAATTAAAAGATTAGATTCCGCATAATCTTTAGTATTATCAAACAAAGTTTCTTAAACTAAGTCGTGTTAGATTTATCTAGCATAACTAAACCTTATATAAGCTTAAGGAATTCGATCATTAGAAGTTAACTAGGATCACCAAGTGGTATCAGAGCAAGGTTGCTTTGAGAAAATTTGCTAAGAAGACATGGATCAAGACTCATCACATATGGTGGCTGCATCAAAATTACCTATGCTCAAACCAGGTGAGTATGAGCTTTGAAGGATGAGGATGGAATAGTACATTCAGATGATTGATTATTCTCTATGAGAAGTCATAGAGAATGGTAATGCACCTCCAATAACAAAAGTTGTTGAAGGTGTTGAGACTACAATTGCTCCTACAACTACTGAAGAAAAGGCACAAAGGAGGTTAGAGTTGAAGGCAAGAAGCACTTTATTGATGGGCATCCCTAATGAACATCAATTGAAGTTTAACTCCATCAAAGATGCCAAGTCATTGCTGTAGGCTGTTGAGAAGAGGTTTGGAGGGAATGCTGCTACTAAAAAGACTTAGAGGAATCTTCTAAAGCAGCAGTATGAAAATTTTACTGCATCTAGCTCAGACGTAGTTGATCAACCTTTGATGGCTTCAAAGCTTATCTGTCAGTTGAGATTCATGGTGACGTATCTCACTAAAGAAGATGTGAATCAGAAGTTCTTAAGAAGTCTGTCACTAGAATGGAACACACATACCATTGTGTGGAGGAACAAGCCTGAGATAGATACATTAAGCTTGGATGATCTTTACAACAACCTGAAGATCTATGAACCAGAGGTCAAAGGGACATCAAGCTCAAGCACAAACACATAAAATGTAGCCTTTGTGTCCTCAAACAGCACCAGCAGTACAAATGGAGCAGTTAATACTGCTCATGGTGCTACAACTGCTAGCACTTAAGCTACTGCTGTTAACTCAACAACAATTGACAACTTGAGTGATGCTGTCATCTGTGCTTTCTTTGCAAGTCAACCAAACAGTCCACAACTTGACAATGAGGACTTGCAACAAATTAATCCTGATGATTTAGAAGAGATAGATTTAAGGTGGCAGATGGCTATGCTAACAATGAGGGCAAGGATATTCTTGAAGAACACTGGACCCCCCCCCCCCCCCCCCCCCCCGCCCGATACGTTATGTATTGAGACCATTGGGTTTGATAAGTCCAAGGTAGACTCTAAAGGGTTGATGGCAGCTTTCCTTCTCTATCAGAGATAATTGGAATGGAAATTGGTGGTGGTTGCTAGCTCTTTCTTTGAGACGATGAATCTGAATAAAGGAAGGCGGTCGTGACTAGGGGAAAGGCCTTTCCTTTTATCAGGAAAGAGAAAATGGGCCAAATCGCTTTGCTAAGAGAATGCTCTTAGGGAATCGATTTAGACTAGATGAGATGCCGGTGCCATTAAACTAAAGTAGTCCCGCGAAGCTTTTGGGAAGAGGGGTAGTCTTGTGTGTAAGCATAGCATTTCTGGTCGAACCTGCCTAACCCAACTAAGAAGAACTGAACCTGACAAACACATCTTTTTCCTTTGGGGAGGGTACTCCGAATAGTGGGTACCTCATAGGACCTCGACCCGCCTACTCGGGTCTTGTATGGATATACAGCTGCTACAAAAGGGGACACTTTGCAAGGGAGTTGCAGTCTGCACCGCTAACCCCCCCCCCCCCTTCCCTATAAAAGCTCCAAGGAACCAAGAAAAACAGGAATAGCGGAGAACAAAAGAGGTTGTGCCGGTGGAGATAATACTTCATAAATGCTTTGGTATCTTATGATGGTTCTGGTTTATGATTTGGGGGAGTGGATCAAGCAGAAGAAGGTCCAACTAACATTGCACTCATGGCTTACTCTTTTACAAGTTCTAACTCTGAGGTATCTACTGATTCAAACTGTTCATCATCTTGTTTGAAAAATGTTAAAATTCTTAAAGAACAAAATGAACAACTGTTAAAAGACTTAAGGACATGTTAGGAATTTAGTTTTTAGTGAAGTGACGATCATTATCGATCTCACGAGCCTTAGTAATAGTTAGTCAATTCAATGTAATATCTAAGTAATCTAATTGGGCCGGCTTATATAAAGTCCAAGGAAAGCCCAAAGCCCATGGCCGATTATGCTAGGGATATATAAACCCTCTCCACACATGGGGAGGTTGTTGGTTGTTTATTTGTCACACTTTTCACTAAGCTAATATTATCATTTTTCTTTCTCTCTCTAAGTGTTCATCCAACCACCTCTCTCTCTCTCTCTAAAACTCTAAGTGAATCAATCCATACTTGTGTTAAGATTATTCTACAATTGGTATCAAGAGCCATGGGGTGTTTGTGTAGGTTTTGTGTGCGTTTTATCTACTCGTTGTACTAGTATTTTTGGTTCGAATCCATTCAAAAAGTTTTCACTTTTTGAGGGTTTAAAAACCATAAAGATCATAACTTGCTTGCTTAGTTATCTTAGTATAGACTAGAAGTACAAGAAAATCTTTCAAAAACCATAAAAAATGTCATCTTTTTTAGTTCTTTTGGTTAGAATGAGGGTTTTGTACCAAGAATCTTGATTTCAAATTTTTCGTGTCAAAAACGTTAAAGTTTGTGTTTTAAGGTTCTAATAGTCTTAGATAGTTAAGAAGTACAAGAAAAATCGGGTAAAAACGTCAAAAAGTGAGTCTTTTTAAGATTTTTGATTTTTAAGTTTCGTAGTGTATTGGGCGATCTATACATTCGTTTGTTCAGGCGATCTATACTTGTTCACTTGGCCAGGCGATCTATACCATTCCTTCAGGCGATCTATACCTCAATTTCAATAGGCGATTTATACCTGTAATTTTCCAAAGGCTATTTATACATCATAATTTGTGAAGGCGATTTATACTTCTGTTTTAACAAAGGCGATTTATACATCCTAATTTGTGAAGGCGATTTATACATCTGTTTTAACAAAGGCGATTTATACATCCTAATTTGTGAAGGCGATTTATACATCTGTTTTAACAAAGGCGATTTATACTTCCAATTTTGTAAAGACGATTTATACATTCGTTTAACAAAGGAGATTTATACGTTTATTAAGTGAATTATACGGTTGTTCTTTGATTTGTAAAATCCTGTGAATATTCGATTTCTCGGTTTTATCAAGAATTGTAAAATCCCGTGTATTTCAAAAGACTCAACTTCATTAATCAATACTCACTTTAACACAACAACCTCCAATCACTGTCTGATCACTTTAATCTCATCACATTGAAATGGATCCAATGATTTCACTTGGACAAAAGAATACTCTTGCTGAGTACATGATACTCTCCGGTGCAGACAATCGTCCACCCATGTTGGACAAAGACCTGTATGATTCTTGGAAGAGTAGAATGGAATTATACATGCAAAATAGAGAACACGAAAGAATGATACTTGAGTCAGTAGAACATGGTCCTCTCATTTGGCCTACAGTTGAAGAGAACAGTGTGATCAGAACAAAGAAATATGCTGAATTATCTGCTGCTGAGAAAATTCAAGCTGATTGTGATATGAAAGCTATAAATATCATTCTTTAAGGTCTTCCTGCTGATATCTATTCACTTATGAATCATCACAGAGTTGCTAAAGATTTATGAGAGAGAGTTCAATTACTGATGCAAGGTACATCTTTGACAAAGCAGGAAAGAGAGTGTAAGCTGTATGATGCATTTGATAAGTTTACTTACATCAAAGGGGAATCACTTCATACGTATTACTTGCGATTTACTCATCTGATTAATGACATAAACATCTACAAGATGGAAATGGAGCAATTTCAAGTTAATACCAAGTTCTTAAACAGTCTTCCACCAGAATGGAGTAAGTTTATGACTGATGTCAAGCTTGTAAAAGATTTGCATACCTCAAACTTTGATCAACTTCATGCATATCTTGAACAACACGAGCTTCATGTAAATGAAGTACGTATTATGCGTGAACGCAATCAAGATTCACTTGCATTCGTTGCAAATCAGCAGATGACACCACCTCACTTCAATCCTTATCAATCATCTTACAATAATCCTCAACTACAACAACAATTTCCACCATCACATCATGCATCAATTCAACCCAATAAACATTACTCATCTTATTATCCATCACAAACTCAATTTAATCATTCATCCATTCCACCATCACATACATTACAGTCTTAAATGACTCATTAAATCTTAACTATTTCTCAAGTAATTCCACAAGTTGCTTATCCATCACTTCAAGCTCCTACACAAGTTATGAATGAGTCACCGTTTGTAGACTCAGGTTTTGCTGTTCCTGTGTTTTCTCCTGAAGATGATCCAATTGCTTGTCTTAATAAAGCAATGGCTTTTCTAACAGCTGTAGCTTCGTCAAGGTTCCCTACTACCAATAATCAACTCAGAACTTCCTCTAATCTAAGAAACCAAGCCACTATTCAAGATGGCAGGGTTACAGTGCAACAAGTTCAGGGAAGACAAGGGCAAAATTATTCTGGTAATACTTATAAGAGCAATGCTACTAGTTCAAGGGGAAATACTACAAGTGGACATGCAAGAGTTGTTAAATGCTACAACTGCCAAGGTGAAGGACATATGGCTAGGCAATGCACTCAGCCAAAGCGACCAAGGAATGCAACATGGTATAAGGAGAAAGCAATGTTAGCAGAAGCTCAGGAAGCTGGACAAATATTGGATGAGGATTTCTTGCAGATCCAGGAATTCCAGCAAGTCAAACTCAGACAGTCATTCCTCACAATGTTGCTTTTCAGACTGAGGATCTTGATACTTATGATTCTGATTGTGATGATCTCTCGAGTGCACAAGCAGTTCTTATGGCCAACATTTCCAACTATGGTTCTGACGTTATCTCAGAGGTACCAAATTCTGAAACCTATCTAAATGATATGGATAATCAAAGTGTGCATGCATTGCAGGATTTTGAACAATCACCAGTTATGGATTTTACAGATAACGAGATATCTAGTGATAGCAATATCATTCCATATTCTCAATATTTGCAAGAAACACAACAGGCAACTGTTCAAGATACTAATTTGCAGGCACAACAAGATTCAATGATTTTATCTGTGATTGAACAAATGTCAGAACAAATGATTAATCATGTTAATAATTGGGAAAAGGCTAATAAGGAACAGAATAATGAATCAATAACCGCTGAGCTAGAGAGATATAAGGAAAGGGTCAAAACTTTTGAACAACGTCTTAATATTGATTTAAGCAGTCGTGAAAAAATGATTGATTCTCAAATGGATGATATGATTAGGGAGAAACTTGCACTCAAAGAACAAATTGACTCACTTGAGCAAAATCTTTCTAAACAAATCAAAGAAAAGGAATCTTTATTCAAAACTTTTACAGTTTTCAAAAATGAATCCAAAGAAAAAGAAAATAAATATATGGAAAATGAAATTGATTTGGAAAAGAAGATTAAGGAACTTGATAATATTGTTTATAAAGTGGGTCAATCTGCTCAGACAGTGCACATGTTAACTAAGCCGCAAGCGTTTTATGATAATACACACAAACAAGCTCTAGGTTATCAAAATCCGTTTTACCTTAGGAAAGCTCAGCGGATAAAACCAACCTTGTATGATGGTGCTGTTATATCTAAAACACATGTTGCTATGCCTGTGATTGATGATGAAGAAACATTGATTTTGGAAGAAGAGAGTCGATCAAAAATGTTTGAAAAGGCAAAGGATCCTGAAGTTATTGCAAAGAAAATTTCTCATAAACCTATTGATTATGAAAAATTAAATAGCCTAATTGAAGATTTTGAAACACGTTTTTCTCCACAACAAGAATTATCGGCTGAACAAGCGTTTTGGTTTCATACGTTCAATCCTACCATTGAACCTTCTTACTCACCACCTGTCATAGTGGATGTTCCCAGTGAACTACCTAAGGTGAGTTTGGTGAATGCAAGCCTTAAAAAGCTTAAATTCCACCTCACCCAGTTTGACTCTGTGGTAAAGAAGAGGACAACACCAAGTGCTCTTGAAGAAGGTGAATGGGGGTTTGAACATACAAAAGCTGTTTTTAACAATGAAATTATTCCATTTCTAAAATCTTTAAAAGACATCTTCAATGTGTTTGATAAAGATCTTCTAAATGAAATAACGGAAGTACAAATAGTTTTTGATCAAATGGAAGCGTCTGTTCAACAGTTTTCAGTTGATAAAAAAATGTTTGGAAATTGCTAAGAAAGAAATTCTTTTGGAAAATGATCGACTCTTATAAAAAATCATGTCTCAATATGTTCTGATAACTGTGATGAATTCTATGTCTTGAATAATGACTTTGTGAATGTGAATATGCAAAAGTGTGAATTGTGTGAAAAGTGTATGAATCTTGATGCTGAGCTTTCCATATCAAAACAAGCATATACTGATCTTTGAAAAATCACTCATAACTTGAAAAACATTGTATTTCTCTCGAAGTGTCAATGCAATTAAAACAAGAAGTTTTTTAAAACGGTGAATCTTGCGTTAATCAAAATGCTGTTGAAATTCAAGAATATTTTGAAATCAATGATTTAAAAGCTCGGCTACAAGACAAAGACACGACCATTTCTAAGTTGAAGGATACCATAAATCTTTGAAAAAGAATACTATGGAAAAGAATGTTAATCATGATAAATGTGATCTTGAGCCCATTAATGAGAAATTGGAGAATAGTGTGGCAACATTACTTTCAGAAAATGAGCGTCTTTGTAATGAAATTAATCATGTGAAATAGGTTTTTAAAGATCAGTTTGACTCAATCAAACAGACACGTGTTCGTCATAAAGAACAGTGTGACTCTTTAATTAACAAACTGAACTTAAAATCTGTGGAAAATGAGGATTTAAAAGCTCAAATTCAAGATAAGGTTTTTGTGATAACATCATTGAAAAATGATTTACGAAAATCAAAAGGGAAAGAAATTGTTGAAAATGTTGTACATATACCTTCTGCCACCACTATTGCTCCAGGCATGTTCAAGCTTGATTTAGTACCGTTGCCTCCTAGGTTATTGCAAAATAGGGAAGTTCACATAAACTATCTTAGGAACACTCAAGAACAAGCTAATATTCTTCGGGAAATAGTCGAACAAGCTAAGGCGAAACAACCTTTAGATGGCGATTTAGACCTTGCTTGTAAGTATGCCACAAGAATTTAGGAGTTGCTTGTATATGTTCAAGATACGTGCCCTAATGCGATAACACCTAGTACTAAGAAGGTTATTGTCACACCCATGAACAATGTAAAGAAAGTTAGGTTTGCTGAACCTCTCACATCCTCAAGCAACATTAAACAGGTAGAGTCTTCTAGTACTTTAAATTCTAACACACCTGTGTTGTCTTCTACAGGAGTGAAGTGTTCTACTAGTAATTACGGATCAAATCCTTCAGGCAATAAAAAGAATGATAGGATCTCGCAAACACCAAGTAGGAACAAGAAGAATAAAGTAGAAGCCCAACCTAGGAAAGTTAATAAAATGAATCGTGTTGTTAAACCTGTTTGTGATGTTGATGTTAAGCAGTCTTTGTCAAATGCGAATTCTGATATTCTCTGTGCTACTTGTAATACATCTATGTTTGATGGTGTTCATGATAAATGTCTTCTTGATCTTGTGCAAAATGGGAATAACCGTGCTAAATCTGCTAAGAAACATAAAAAGCAAAATATTTAGAAACCTACGGGTCATGTATTCACTGAAGTAGGATTTAAGTGGAAACCAACAGGCAGAACTTTCACTATAGTTGGTAACTCGTGCCCTTTAACTAGGATCACCTCAACTAACGTAGTGCCTCCTAAGCAAACCACTTCCCACTTAGATGAAATACAAAAACCAGAAATAAAAGTCTATAGCAAGAAACCCAAAAATGTTAAAAATATAAGTTCGAGTAAAATATCTAAGATTGTAGAATCTAAGAATGCTAACAACTTGGAACCCAATCAAATTTGGGGATCCACTGCAATAGATATTCCATCGTCTTCTTCTCTTGTCATGACAGGTTGTCCAGATTTCACTCTGGTATCTGGACCCCGGTTGTTCGAAACACATGACAGGAATCGCTCTTAGCTCATGAACTTTGTCAGTAAATTTTTGGGTACTGTTAGATTCGGGAACGACCAGATTGCAAGAATTATGGGGTATGGTGACTATTAGCTGGGAAACGTTTTTACCTCAAGGGTTTACTATGTTGAGGGACTTGGACATACCTTGTTTTCTATTGGCCAATTTTGTGATGCGGATCTTAAAGTTGCATTTCAGAAAAACACTTTCTTTATTAGCAATTTAGAAGGTGTTGATCTACTTTCAGGGTCCCGTAACACAAATTTATACACAATTTCTATTGATGACATGCTTAAGTCATCTCCGATCTGTCTTTTATCTAAAGCATCAAAGACTAAGAGATGGTTATGGCACCGTCAGTTATCTCATCTTAACTTTGGTACTTTGAACAAGCTAGCTAAAGACGGTCTTGCAAGAGGAATTCCTAGGCTAAAATTTTAGAAAGATCATTTGTGTTCAGCATGTGCATTAGGGAAAAGCAAGAAAACCTCTCATCAACCTAAAGCCGAAGACACTAACCAAGAGAAACTATATCTTTTGCATATGGATTTGTGTGGCCCGATGCGTGTGGCTAGTATTAACGGGAAAAGGTATATCTTAGTGATAGTCGATGATTACCTAAGATTTACCTAGGTTAGATTTTTAAAGACAAAAGATGAAGCTCCTGCGGCCATCATCAAATGCATTAAAAATATTCAAGTTTGTTTGAAAGCCATAGTCTAGAATGTTCGAACAGATAATGGAACCGAATTTGTCAATCAGACACTTCGTGAATGGTATGAAAATATTGGCAACTCGCATCAAACTTCTGTAGCTCGTACTCCTCAGCAAAATGGTGTTGTCGAAAGGCGAAATCGGACTCTTGTTGAAGCCGCTAGAACAATGATAATCTTTTCTAAAGCTCCATTATTTCTCTGGGCTGAAGCTATCAATACAGCTTATTATACCCAAAACCGTTCTTTGATACGCCTCCGATACAACAAAACTCCATACGAGCTTATGCAAGACAAGAAACCGGACTTATCATTCTTTCATGTCTTTAGTTCACTTTGTTATCCTACCAATGACCATGAGGATCTGGGTAAATTTGATGCAAAAGCAGACATAGGAATTTTTGTTGGTTACATGCCTGCAAAGAAAGCGTTCAGAATCTACAACCGAAGGACCTGGATAATTACTGAAACAATCCATGTAACGTTCGATGAGCTAACTGCAATGGCTTCTGATCAATTCAGTTTAGGACCCGGGCTTCAAGAAGTGACTCCTGCTATATCCATGTGGTGTTATTTTGATACCTTCCTTACTTTAGTAGAACCCAAGAACTTCAAACAAGAAATGACCGAACCGTCATGGATCAATGCAATGCAAGAAGAAATTCATGAATTTGAAAGACTTGAAGTTTAGGAATTGGTGTCGTGTCCAGATAACGTGTTCTTGATCAAGCTCAAATGGATTTATAAGGTCAAAACATATGAATCTGGTGGGGTACTAAAGAATAAGGCTCGACTAGTTGCTCAAGGATTCAGACAAGAAGAGGGTATCGATTTTGAGGAATCATTTGCACCGGTTGCTAGAATAGAGGCCATTCGTATCTTCGTAGCTAATGCCGCTCACAAGAATATGACAATCTACCAAATGGACGTCAACACGGCTTTCTTGAATGACGAGCTCAAAGAAGAGGTATACGTTTCTCAACCAGAAGGATTTGTTGATCAGGACAACCCATCGCATGTGTACATCTATGAAGAAAGCTTTTTAAAACATGCTGTATGGATTAGGGGGAAGTTAATCCAACTCATGCGTACTACAATGGTTCCTGTATAAGTAAAGACACTGAAGATCCAAGCTGGAGTACAAGTTTTTTAAGACAGAGAACCAGAAGACATCTTCAGCATTGGAAGCGCTTTGAAGACTATTATTTGTGTTTGTATATGTAGCCTGAAGAAACAATGTAAGTAATTCTGTATGTCCGCATATTGGGGGAAATTGTTAGCCCTAAATATGGTGACTAATCCGGAATTACATTTATCATTTATAGTCGGGTTAGGTTAGTTTAGCTAGTCGATGTCGGGACTATAAATACTTCCTCCATACTTCCACGGAAGGGTAGAAGTTCACATTTGTAAAAGTGTGAGTGTGTGTTTTCTTTGTTTTCTCTTAACCACACACACAACTTCCCATCTTATCTCTTTTCTCTCTAATAATATGGTTGCACATCTTTTCCATTTTACCATGCCTCCGGATCCATTGTTATAAGGGTGAATCTAATGTTATCAAAGCCCAACCTAGGAAAGTTAATAAGATGAATCGTGTTGTTAAACCTGTTTGTGATGTAGATGTTAAGCAGTCTCTGTCAAATGCGAATTCTAATATTCTCTGTGCTACTTGTAATAAATCTATGTTTGATGGTGTTCATGATAAATGTCTTCTTGATCTTGTGCAAAATGGGAATAACCATACTAAATCTGCTAAGAAACATAAAAAGCAAAATATTTGAAAACCTATAGGTCATGTATCCATTGAAGTAGGATTTAAGTAGAAACCAACAGGCAGAACTTTCACTATAGTTGGTAACTCGTGCCCTTTAACTATGTTCACCTCAACTAACATAGTGCCTCCTAAGCAAACCACTTCCCACTAAGATGAAATACAAAAACTAGAAATAAAAGTCTATAGCAGGAAACCCAAAAATGTTAAAAACATAGGTTCGAGTAAAATAGCTAAGATTGTAAAATCTAAGAATGCTAACCACTCAGAACCCAATCATACTTGGGGATCTACTGCAATTGATATTCCATCGTATTTTTCTCTTGTCATGACAGGTTGTCCAGATTGTACTCTGGTATCTAGACTCCGGCTGTTCGAAACACATGACAGGGAATCGCTTTTAGCTCATTAACTTTGTCATTAAATTTTTGGTACTTGTTAGATTGGGAATGACCAAATTGCAAATTATAGGTATGGTGACTATCAGTTGGGAAATGTTATTATCTTAAAGGTATACTACATTGAGAGACTTGGACATAACTTGTTTTCTGTTGGCTAATTTTGTGATGCGGATCTTGAAGTTGCATTTTGGAAAAACACTTGCTTTATTCGCAATTTAGAAGGTGTTGATCTACTTTTAGGGTCCCGTGACACAAATTTATACACAATTTCTCTTGATGACATGCTCAAGTCATCTTCGATCTGTCTTCTATCTAAAGCATCAAAGACTAAGAGCTGGTTATGGCACCGTCGGTTATCTCATCTTAACTTCGGTACTTTGAACAAGCTAGCTAAAGACGGTCTTGCAAGAGGAATTCCTAGGCTTAAATTTCAAAAAGATCATTTGTGTTCAGCATGTGCATTAGGGAAAAGCAGGGAATCCTCTCATCAACCTAAAGCTGAAGACACTAACTAAGAGAAACTATATCTTTTGCATATGGATTTGTGTGGCCCGATGCGTGTGGCTAGTATTAACGGGAAAAGGTATATCTTAGTGATAGTCGACGATTACTTAAGATTTACCTAGGTTAGATTTTTGAATAAAAAAGATAAAGCTCCTGCGGCCATCATCAAATGCATCAAAAATATTCAAGTTCATTTAAAAGCCACAGTCCAGAATGTTCGAACAAATAATGGAACCGAATTTTTCAATCAGGCACTTCGTGAATGGTATGAAAATGTTGGCATCTCACATCAAACTTTTGTAGCTCGCACTCCTCAGCAAAACGGTGTTGTCGAAAGGCGAAATCGGACTCTTGTTGAAACTGCTAGAACAATGCTAATCTTTTCTAAAGCACTATTATTTCTCTGGGCCGAAGCTATCAATACAGCTTGTTATACCCAAAACCGTTCTTGGATACGCCTCCGCTACAACAAAACTTCATACGAGCTTATGCAAGACAAGAAACCGGACTTATCATTTTTTCATGTCTTTGGTTCACTTTGTTATCCTACCAATGACCATGAGGATCTGGATAAATTTGATGCAAAAGCAGACATAGGGATTTTCGTTGGTTATGCACCTGCAAAGAAAGCATTCAGAATCTACAATAGAAGGACCCGGATAATTACTGAAACAATCCATGTAACGTTCGATGAGCTAACAGCTATGGCTTCTGAACAATTCTGTTCAGGACCCAGGCTTCATTATATGACTCCAGCTACATCCAGTACATGACTCGGTTCAAATCCTGTTTCTCAACTACCTTGCTTGCCACCAAAAAGAGATGATTGGGATCAGTTGTTTCAACCAATGTTCGATGAATACTTTATCCCTCCACCAATTGCTGTTTCTCCAGTTCCGGAAGCTGCTGCTCTAAGAGCTGAAGTATTAGCTGATTCTCTAGTGTCAACTTCCATCGACCATGATGCTCCAACAACAAGTATTCCCTCATCACAAGAACATGAACATTCTACAATCATTTCTCAAGGTTTTGAAGAATCACCAAAAACACCAACATTTCATGATGATCCACTTAATGAATCTCCTCATGAAGACTTAACTTCTCAAGGATCATCATCTAATGTGAGACAACTCTACACTCCATTAGAACACCTTGGTAGATGGACTAAGGATCATCCTATAGCAAACATGATTGGTGATCCTTCTCGCTCTGTATCTACAAGGAAGCAACTTAAAACGGATGTCATATGGTGTTATTTTGATGCATTCCTTACTTTAGTAGAACCTAAGAACTTCAAACAAGCAATGACCGAACCATCATGGATCGATCTAATGCAAGAAGAAATTCATAAATTTGAAAGACTTGAAGTTTGGGAATTGGTGCCGTGTCCAGATAATGTGTTCTTGATCAAACTCAAATCGATTAATAAGGTCAAAACAGATGAATCTAGTAGGGTACTAAAGAATAAGGCTCGACTAGTTGCTCAAGGATTCAGACATGAAGAGGGTATCGATTTCGAGGAATCATTTACATCGGTTGCTAGAATAGAGGCCATTCTTATCTTCGTAGCACGTCAGCAAATTGTCCGTCACAAGATTATGACTATCTACCAATGGATGTCAAAACGGGACTTTCTGTTTGGCGAGCTCAAAGAAGTGGTTCTATGTTCTCAACCTGAAGATTTATTGTTAGGACAACCCATCGCTTGTGTACAAGCTTATAAATTCTCTTTAAGGTCTATAAACAAGCATCCAGTGTAGATATGATAGCTGTCTAGCTTCCTTATCTCGCAATAATTCTCACTACAAGGTGCAGTTGATTCCTACTACTCTTCACACGGCATGCTGGAAAATGAATTATTACTGGTACAAATTTATGGTGACGAATATAGTATTTGCATCATACTAATATTGCCTGTGTAATTAAGTTTGCTAATTAGTTGACCAATTATGTTTTAGATGTCAATGTTGGGGGAATGTCATATCTTTGTAGGATTAGCAAATTTCTCAATGTCCAAGAGGCATCTTTTATAAACCATTTTATTATGCTTCTGAAATTGTAAAAAATTGGTTTGCATTCTATGTTCTGTAGACACACCCATGATTGAAAACAAGAAACTGGATGAAGATCTACAGGGGAAAATAGTTGATGCTACACTTTACCGTGGCATGATTGGATCCTTAATGTATCTTACAGCCAGTAGACCTGACCTTAACTATGTTGTCTGCTTATGTGCCCAGTATCAGGCTAAGCCTACCGAAAAGCACTTACAAGCGGTGAAACGGATCTTTTGATACCTTAACGGAACCATTAACATGGGTCTATGGTACTCGAAGGATACCGATATGTCACTCACAGCTTATGCAGATGCCGATCATGCGGGGTGTCAAGACACTAGACATAGTACATCGGGAAGCGCTCAGTTCTTAGGTGATAAACTTGTTAGCTGGTCGTCCAAGAAGCAAAAGAGCACTGCCATATCGAGTACAGAGGCTGAATATATTGCCTTATCTGGGTGTTGCTCACAAATCCTTTGGATGCGTCAAGCTAAATTGATTATGGCTTTCAATTCAACCCCTTCAAAAATTGCATATGTGATTGCCATTTTTGATTAACCAAGTGAGCTGAAATACAAGTTAATGTATGTTGATCCACTTGAATAATATCCGAGCATGTGAGAACATATCATTGTTGATGAGAATGGTTGAAAACAAGAAGATTTCTCTTCTTTTGAAGATAAAGCGCACTGAAGCGTACACTTTTCTTTTCTTTGAGGAACGGGGCCTGAAGAGTTGTCTACAGACGCCATTGCAGTCCTTTTAATCATTTGTGTACATTTAAAGATGATCCATGTGAAATGTAGACTTTGTGGAGAAGTTCATGGCATGGATCATCAAAATATGCACGTTGTTGTTGTTCTTTAACACATTGAGAACTGTTTGGAGACTGTTTTTGTTTGTGAGTCCCCCGAGGCACTTGATTCTTAGACATCAACTTTTTTAGCAACCAAACTCTAAGTCTTTTATTTTTAGGATTGAAAGATGTACCTGCAGTTAAGTTAAGAGTACTTGCACTGACATTGAGAGTTTGATCGCATTCATATAGGTTAGTGATATCTTCATTTGAACCATTTGGGGGTTTACAGTCAACCTTTGTTGTGCTATCGGTGAACATCTTAAAGGCAAGTATTTCAAAAAGAAAACTTGACCTCATAACAGGAATTTATTCTCAGGCATGGTCTACTTTATGACCATGCAAAGGCTTGTGTTTACTTTGCAACACAACCCGTGCTTCCTATATACAAATTAGTGTACGTGTCAGTGCGCTTATGTGTTAAAATAAGAGAAATCTTATTTTTATTGGTAAAAAGTTGTCTTCACAATGAATCAGTGTTTTCAGTAATCACAAAAAGATTTTCAAAGACAATTCGACCACTCAAACAATGACAACAACTCTTTAAATAGAAAACGGGTCATCATTTGAGGGGGAGAATGTGTCATCAAATAATCTTTTAAAACGGTCTTTCAAAATAAGTCACGGAATAAACGGATAAAGTTTTTGATAATGACGGATCACAATTTCAAGGGGAGTTAATTTATATTAACTATAAGAGCTTTAGATGTCATTTATTTCAAACTTTAGGGACTTATTTGCAATTTAAGACTTAGTTGATTCTCACGGAATAGATTTAAGCTTATCAATTCTTCGAACACGATCTCAAGTATATGTGCGTACTAGGTTTTGCTGATTCCGAGGTATCGAAACCAGCAAGGGGGAAGGAATAGATATACAAGAAAGATAATGAGTACACGTGATAGAATTCATACCCTATTCTCATTTTAGGTCATTCCGGGAAGACAAATGTCATAACCGCAGAGAAAATCAGTGTTTAACTTGTTACTTTCGGGTGCACTATTTCAACTACATGGGGGTAGAGATATCTTGTGATTTCAAGTATGCATCATTTAAGATACTAGGGGGAAGTGTTGTAAGAAGATTTATTCTAAGCGTGAGAAGATTGGTTACTGATTCAATAAATGCTTCCTCAAACACAAACGGTAAACCAATATAGCTTATTTTCTAAAGGAAAGTAGAATAATAGTTGACAAAGAGGACAACATAGGTTTTTTGGGGTGATAAGTATGATGATTCCCTTACGTTAGTCAGTAATCTACTAGGAAAAGAATTGAATAATTTGGGATTAGTTGTTGATTTAGGCTCTCATATTGACTATTTAGAGGGAATAATTGTGACATCCGGTACTTAGTTGACTTTGGTGTTTCAATTTATGTCATCACTTTCATGTAAGGAGAAATACGGACATCCGAGACTTAATTGACTTTGGTGTTACGGTTTCAAATTAATTGTGTTCTTTGGATATCATGTTTTTTTTACATCAAGACTGTTTGAGGCTGCTTGCAAGAAAGCTTTGAATCTACTCAAGAAAGGATTGCTGATTTTGGGGGAAGCTAAGACAACTTCTTAAGAGTGACTACGGGGTAAGACCTACGGACTGGGGGGCCGGGCGGGGGGGGCTGCTACAAAGAAACCATTACGATTCTATTCATATGATGTTTCATCCATTAGGTCAAACCTCATGCATAAATAATCTATGTATAATATAATTGTGTAGTGTAGACTTAAAAATTAGGCAATATTATATGTTTATGTATGAAGTTTCAACCAACTCTTCTTAGTAAATTCAAATTTTTTCAATAGCATCTACTCAAACACCATATAATACCCTCATAATTTGAGGGGAGCATTAAAATGTTCCAATAATCAGCTTGTTAATAATCAGAACATTTTTCTCCCCGAATGCATATATATTTTAAATCAATTAATATCCAAAATATTAAAAGATTTAACATTTTTGATAAGGGGAGAAAATGTGATTAATATATATGACTAATAATGTATTTTTAAGATCTCAAGTGTACGCTAACCCACATATGTGCTAAACTCTTTCGATTAATCGATGCACATATAAAGGGAGGGGGGGGGGGGGCAAATGGTTACGTGATTGGATGAATGTTGGATAGTACCAAAGACCGCCATTTAATTTACTGTATTGGAGTTATAAGGTAGGTTAAGTTAGGTTATATTCATTCCCATGATCTAGCCAGAACCGATGGGATCTACCCAGGGATATTCCACTAGATAGTGTAGTAGTCCTTAGGTATGAAAAAAGGAGTAAAAGTGAGAATAAGGGAATAATGCCGACTGAGATAGAGCTAACACTGGAATAAACCCAATAAGGTGTTAGTTATGAAGTCTCGATAAGCATTGAAGGGGTTGAAGAATGAAAAAGAAATGTAAGATAAATGGTGAAAAGAAAGAAGCCTTCCATACACTCAGGCAGGAAAACCGGGTCAATACATTTAATCTGTCGGAAAACACTAAGGTGTCTGTTTGTCTGACATGAAGGACAGTTCATGGACCCAGTGACGCTTTGCACAACCCTCCCTAGCCATCAAGGTCTATTAACCAGTTCTTGTTTCATCTTCTCACGTAAGATACACTCATTTCTAACGACCTTCTCACTTCGAGTTGGTTGTAGTTGAGAAGGTGGAGTTTGCTCTCAGCCTCCGATCACTAAAAACAAAGTGCACTATTGAGTCTAGAGCCAAAAGAGATCATCCATAAATCTCATTAAGACACTTGTCAAATCATGCTTGCTATGTCACACAATGTGAATAACAAGTTAACGTATTAAGAGTTCCAACGCATTATCTTGTAATTTTGCCGAACCATCCGAATGTTTCAATCTCTATTGAAGCTGAAATCCTAACTTAAGAAACTCATACAAGAAACATTGATTGCAAGCAAAACTAATAAGAGATAAGATAGATTCATACTATGATGGTATGAATATTACAAGATAAAGTAGATAAGCATAAAGTAAAGACATATTAAGGCATAGAGCTAGACTAGTGGATTCTTGAAATCTAGAAGATGCCACAAGCAAGAGATGGGTTGTTTATTATTTAGAGGAATTAAGCATTCTAGAGTGCTCAATTATGGTGAGGAGGTTGTTATTGAGGAAGGAAATTGAGTGGAAGGACCAATGATGAGAGATTTGATACGATTAAGGTCATCTCTTAATGTATCAAATAGATTTCGGGTTTCCAAGCAACAATGACAAAACTCCGAATGAAAGTTTACTTGATCTAGAGTAGCGGGAAAGACACGTGGTGAAGTAGGAGGTGAAGGATTAGTGGCTTCAATTGCTTGTTGGAGGTTAATGTCAATAAGATTTGTTAAGTGATGAAGTTCATTTAGATCATTCACTATTTTGTTTTAAGTTGAATTGTGTGGAGGTGAAGGAGATGAAAAGGAATTTGTGGTGATGGGAGAGATAGGTGGAGTCCTATTAGGTGGAGGAGATGGTGGTGAGGGAGGAAGATTGTGACTTTGTCTCCAAGGTTCAAGAATAGCCCTTCGGTGTTTTCGTGAGTAGTCACGAGAGGATTTGCTAGAGGAGGACATGATAGTTATGAGGAGAGGTAAGGAATTTAGAAGAGAAGAAGTGATTATGTGTGAAGAGGATGATTGAGATGATGTTGTTTAATAAGGAAATTTTAGGTAAAGCATGGTGTTTGGAGAAGGAGACATCTTAAATGTGTTTGATTTATTTTGGGAAAGAATAGCTGTGGCTAGAGTAGATAGGGACAAGAATGCTGAAAAAGAGGAAACAAGAAGAATTTCGTGACTCCTTTTGTTGGCGGTCCCATAAACATGGGGCGGTCCCATATATATTTCGGGGTCGCCGAATATTTTTTAGGGCCGTTTTCTGAAGAGTTACAAAATTCTTGTTAGAAATACGAAAAAGTGTCGGTCACTACCAATATAATTAGTCATAGCTCGTAGTAAGTTGTTAAGTTAAGTTAGAAAGCTAATCGGGCCAAAGTTACAATGTAAGCCCATAATATAAGCCCATGGCCGGTTAGCTAGGGATATATAAACCCTCTCCACACATGGGAAGGGTGTTGGTTGTTCATTTGTCACATTTCACTTAATCTAATATTACCATTTTCTTTCTCTCTCTAAGTGTTCATCCAACCACCTCTTTCTCTCTCTAAAACTCTAAGTGAATCATTCCATACTTGTGTTAAGATTATTCTACAATTCTCCATATTTCCTTTGTTTTTTAGAATAGCCCAAGGATAAGAAGGTTGGAGGAAAGGTTGTAGCATTTCCCATCTGTCAAGAATCACATATTCTAGCTAAAAAGAAAATGCATGCACTAGGGCTAGGTAAAAGCATATAAATCACATAAAAGTCTATAAAAAGTCATATAGCAAGCAACAACAATGATTTAAGGGAAGTTATACATGTACTAGACTATATCATAATAGTATCTAGTTTAATTATACCGGCAAGATAGTTCTAATAAGTACTCGTGTTACGTTGCTATATCAAGTTTACGTGTGATGATTATAATGTGCACATCGAACATCCTCAGGAATTTCATCAGTTAAGGTATTATATAAAGGATTCATTGTTATCGGATAGGAGATGAATTTATGATGATTTGGAAAAAAATTGGTTAGTTTGTCTAGAAATTTTGACAACAAAAGTTCATATGGCAAGATGCCATTGGAACGATGTTTGAAGTCATTTATCCGATTTAGGATGAAATAAGAGATGTTGAAGTATGTGGAGGAAGTAATGCAGAAGAGCATATAGGCTTCACAAGCCAATAATAGATTTTTGTCAATATCAACAGTACATATGATGTTCTCACGAATGAGAAGATGTGACGTTTTGAGATAAGGACAAATTTCTTCGACGAAAAGATTATATGGATCCTCAAGTGCAAACTTGAAATCATTGAGACGTTTATTAGTTATATTGTATATGATTGAGGTTGGATAGGTTAATTTGGTATAGAGAGGATCTTTTGTTGGAGTAGTGTTGTGTTTGTTGATGGATTTTAAAAACCATTTATTGTTATAAAAGAAATGTCCTTCAAACGGAATGTTGAGTAGTGTTCCAAAATCTCGAAATGATGCACCAACTCATTTGCCATTTATTTCAAACAATATGATCCAAAGATCACTTACTAGAGTGAGTTCAAACATTTGATTAAATTCGTGTATGAATTTTGGATATAAGTTCCCTTTTAAATGAAGGATGGTTTGAAATCCAATTTTGTTTAGGTTTGTTTCTAAGATACCTTTAGAATCGAATGTTTTGTCAACAATTCTTCCTTCATGAATAAGTCGACAAGGCATTTTTGGATATGGTGATTTTTAAGAAGAGTTGGTGTGATTAGGAGGGTAAGATTTGTTTAGAGTTAAAGAAATGTGAGGTTTTTTTTTGTGTTCATTTTGAGACATTCTTTTTCACCTATCATCAATAAGAGTGTTTTAGTATGTATCATTCATAATTTTCAATATCCTTTAGACAAGTGTCTAGTGTGTGCCTAAATGTGACAAATGTGGAGTAACGACTAACTCGACCCAGAAATAAAAACCTAAGAGTTAACCCAAACGCTACTTAATTCAATTTTGCTCATCCAAACATGTCGAAAAATACATATGAATTATGTATCTCGAATTTTGTTCATGAGATCATTATGCATGTATAAAAAACGTTTTTAGTATGTATTAACTATGCATAAAAGCAATTTGATTGTGTTCCTAACGTGAGTGATTTTGAAAATAAAATTAGGGTTTTGTGCGAAAACAATTTTTGACAAACACATTTCAATCTTGAAAATCCTATATCTACGGGAAGCATGTTAGTTATACATTGTTTTCTAGTAGTCCTAATTATACACAAACACAAGAAAAATGAAAATCCCCAATTTTGAATTTTTGTTCAACATGAACCCTAGACACAAATTGGAATGAAAATATATGAAATGACGTACAATTGATGATCTTTGTGGTGTTAGGATTGATTATTAGTGTTGATTTGATCTTCAATCAGTGTTTTGATGATTGATTTTAAGTTTTGGTGGTTTTGGGTCGTGGTTCGTCAATGGTGGAAGAGAGGGAGTGTTTGTTTTTGTGTTTTAAAAAAATGAAGTGACAGACATAATGCTCCACTGGTGGCGGTCCCATATCGATATGGGGGCCGCCCGTTTTAATCCGGGGGCCGCCGGAGATATGGGGGCCGCCCTCAGTTGAGGGTTTTGGACTTAAATTTTGATAGAATTTTTACAAAGAGGAGTGGCGTTTTAATTTGTATTTCGCGAATTAAAAATGCTCAAAGTACTTCGGAGGAAGTATTTAAGTTGTCACGACACGAAGTAGAACACAGACTAGAATCGAGACAGAAGAAAAAGAAGACGATTTATGAAATGTGTTCCATCATTCCTAAACCAAGACGTAGATAATTAAACGATTCATGTTAAGGGGTTTAGTAAGAATGTCAGCTATATTGTCGACAGACAACACTTTTTTGATTTTCTAAACATTATCACGAAGAAAGTGGTGACGAATTTTGATGTGTTTGGTTCAAGAGTGTTGCACCGGGTTTTTGCTAAGGTCAATCACGCCTTTATTATCGCACATGATCAGGACGTTGTCGAGTCGAACGTCGTAGTCGATAAGAGCTTGTTTCATCCATAGTGCTTGTTGCCATGCCTATCTGACGCTTACGTATTCGGCTTCGGTAGTGGATATAGCAAGAGCAGTTTGTTTCTTCGAGAATCAAGATGTCAAACAACATCCTACGAACGTATAAATACCACTAGTGCTCTTTCGGTCCACATAATCTCCCGCATGATCAGAGTTGGCATATACTACGATTTCTATGCCGGTCCCCTTAGGATACCATAATCCTAAGTGCGTAGTGCCTTTAATGTATCGAAAGATACGCTTAACCGCTTCAAGTTGAGAGGTTTTGGGAGCCTCTTGGAAGCGGGCACAAAGGCAGACACTAAACATGATATCGGGCCTACTTGCCGTTAGGTATAATAAACTACCTATCATGCCTCAATACTTGGGGGGTTGGTGTATCTATATACAGGACTCACACTCTTCATCTTTCGTGAGTTTTGTATCTGAGGACATAAGGGTTTTCATTGGTTTGAATCTTTAAGCCAAATTTCTTAAGCAATTTCTTTATAATACTTTAGGATTGATCAAAAAAGATACCAATACTTCCCATTTGTTCTATTGGTAATCCAAGGGAAGAAAGTTGTGTTCACCCTTCATGATAATCCGAACTCGTCATGACATGAATTGGACAAATTCATCACCACATGTTCTTGGACAGTCGAGCCGAATATAATGTCGTCGACATGTATTTGAACAATGACGAGGTTTGAACTTTTCTTCTTGGTAAAAAGTATGTTATCTACCATTCCCATTTTGTACTCATGTTTAATAAGAAAAGCTTTTAATCTATCACACCAAGCTTTGGGTGCTTGTTTAAAATCGCATAAAGCTTTCTTAAGTTTATAAACATGATCCGGTTTTTCAATGTCAATGAATCCTGGAGGTTGTGCCACGTATACCTCCTCACTGATGAAACCGTTTAGGCTTGCACTTTTTACATTCATTTGGAATAACTTAAAATCTAATGTACAAGCATAAGCTAATAGGATTCTAATAGACTTAAGTCTAGCAACTGGGGAATAAGTTTCATTATAATCGATGCCCTATTATTGATTATAGCCTTGAGCAACTAACCTAGCCTTATTTCGAGAAACAATACCGTTCTCATCTAACTTATTTAAACACACTGGTTCCTATGATTGTCATATTCCTAGGTTGTGGAACTAACTCCCAAACATCGTTAGCAATGAATTGATTTAATTCTTCTTGCATAGAGATTATCCAACTTTCATCCGTCAAATCTTTATTTACATTTTTAGGTTCTATAGTTGATATAAAATAAAAGAAGTTACTTTGGTTTTGGGTTTGTAACCTAAGAGTTCTTTGTTTTTTTGCTTTAGGCTTTCTATGATATTTTCGAAAGATGGTTCCTAGTTTCACACTTATATATTATACTACTTCATCAATCTTTATGTTTCTCAATCCTCAGTGCATACTTCTATGATTTTATTTTTCGGCACCTCTTAATTGCTTTTCTTTATCTAAGTCATCTTCCAACAAGGTGAGAGTCTTAGAGGGTGAAGGAGTTTCATTGAATGTCACATTGACTAATTCTTCGATTTTCCTAGTGTTTTTATTTAGGATGATGTATGCTTTACTATTTTGGGAGTAACCTAAAAAGACACCTTCGTATGACTTTGGGTCAAACTTGGTAAGGTAGTCTTTAGTGTTTAAAATGAAGCACTTGCTTTCCAAACACTCTAAAATAATCAAGAGTAGGTTTCCTACCTCTCAAGAGTTCGCTAAGGTGTTTTCATTTGGATGGCTCTAATTAGGATTCGGTATGAGGATGTATGTTGAAGTTTCTGCGGTTATTTGTTAGTGTTACACCAAAACTTTTGAGGTAACGATTGTTCATTCAATATTGTTCTACTCATTTCCTGCAGTGTCCTATTTTTCCTTTCTACCACGCCATTTAATTGTGGAGTACGCGGAGCCGAGAAGTTATGTGTAATACCATTCGTATTACAAAACTCTCCAAATTGCACTTCATTATCAAATTCTCTACCGTGGTCGGTTCTTATTGACACTATTGTACATCCTAATTGGTTTTGAATTTTCTTACTAAATATTTCGAATTGATCGAAGGCTTCGGTTTTATCTTTAAGGAATCTAGTCCAAGTATACCTAGAGTAGTCATCTACTATGACTAAGGTGTAGCGGTTTCCTCCGTAACTCCGTATGGCGGATGGACCGAAGAGATCCATATGAAGGAGTTCTAAGCATCTAGTCGTTGAGACTATATTCTTAGCTTTGTGACTAGCGTGAGCTTGTTTTCCAATTTTGCAAGCATCACATAATTGTTGATCAAACTTAAGCTTAGGTAAGTTTCTAACTAATTCCTTAGATGCTATCGATTGAATGAGACGCATATTAGCGTGACTTAATCTCCTATGCCACAACGCGAAGTTTTCATCAATCGCTGTAAGACAAATTTTGGTCTTTAGGCTTATTTCCTAATTTCATCACATATAAGCCTTTCTTCCTAATACCTTTACCTATGACCTTACCATCCTTAGTGATTTCACTATCATGTTCAGAGAAAGTTACTCTACATTTATTATCACATATTTGTCCTACACTTAGCAAGTTAAATCTTAAGCTGTCTACATGTTCTACATTATCTATTTTGAGAGAGTCATTAGAAATCGTACCTTTGCCAATGATGTTACCGCGAAGATTGCTACCAAAAATGACATTACCTCCTTTGTATGCCTTGTAGCTTGAGAATAGCTTTCGGTTACCCGTCATGTGTTTAGAGCATCCGCTATCTTTGATCCATTCGTCGGGTTCCAAGTCGACTCCAAGGCATATCTATTTATATAAGATAATACCTCAAACATTTGGTCCCCAATATCTCATGGGTCCAAAGTTGTTGGTGCTAAACATCCCTTGCATTTGATGCAATTGATTGGTATGTACGAATGGAGGACACATCTCCCATGGCATGTAACTTTGACGTTGGAAGTTGTTCCAAGTTACGAGAAAGCTACGAGGTTGATTTTGTTGACCAATGTTTCTTTTTGGTTGCGGTGTCTTAGAACGAGGATAATTATTATCGACTCTTTTACATGGTGGAGTTTTTGATCTAAAATTAGGTTTTGAAAATCCAACTCTGGTTTTTGACAATGGCTTATAAAATTGTTTAACTTCATTTCTTTCTTAGCCTTTAAAGCAAGAGATTTTCTTTCTCCCTTAGCTTTGACTTTTTTAAATACTTTCTGATGATCACTCGTGAACTTGAGATTCCCGATGAGTTATCAAGTCACAGTGATGTTAAGTCTTTTACTCTTCATTCGTCGTGACCCTTTGCTCCTCCATTTAGGATTTAGAAGCCATAAGAAACTATCTAATATAATTCCTTGCTAGAATACCCTTCATCTAAGAAGCTTTTAGACTAGTAAAAATAGTATTAAATCTAGTAAAAGCACTATCTGGCACACCACCCTCCGATAGAGAGCAAAGAGGGTTACGTAATGGGTCAACATCAGAACCATAAATAACCAAGTCGGGAAGACTTTATTAAATAAATTATTGAGTCAAAATCAAAATATCCATCCAAAAGTATAAAAGCCCAAACATAAGGGGTCTAAATGAAATATCTTCAAATAACAAGGTTCTTCAAAACATTATTCAACGATAAGGGTTCTCTAGGGTAGGCCTTCTAACTCTTCCTACACACCACTCTCAATTCCCAGCTTCCCGCTTAACACCTGCCACAGGAAAAGAAAACGCGGCTGAGCTAACGCTCAGTGAACAGATATATCATATAACAAAAGAAAAATGAAACAAACGGATCACGAGAATCTGCTAAACAAAAGTCATACGAAATGTAAAGCGATAATTAAGAATTTAGGATAACAAAGGAGTGCCCACGAGCTCGAAACAAAAGTCTAAAGCATGCCACATGCTTAGACATACATCGTATCATATCAAGATTACAGAACGAACACAGGAATGCCCACAAGCTCAAAACAAAGGTCTCAAGCATGCCACATGCTAAGACATACATCGTATCATATCAAATTGTACATGGGAGCTGCAGACTCCATATGTACCCAAATGTGATATGGGGTGTATTGCACACACTCACCATTCACCTAAACAAACAGAACAAAACTGATTACCTAGGATGCATCCATACGCTCCTTGCAAAACAAATTCATATCCAGATACACAAGCACTAATGGCGAGTGTACAATCATATCAAATCAAATCATATCCAGTGCACATACAAAAGGGAATGCCGTGGACCAATCACACCGCCACAGATAGTGTCATGCCATCGGTGCATCAATGACATGGTCATGGTACCTCCATGACTAGTTACAAATAGCTTGGGCAAAAGGGATAAGGCAAAAGATAGCAAACCACAAACTTCAAATGGTAACAAATCCAGTGGCATAATCAATAGGAATTAAACGGATAACGAGTAAAGATGTCAAGTCAAATGGATTGCCAACAAATAACAAATGGAACCAATCAAGGATATCAAATCAAATGGAATATCAACAGTATCATACGAATCAAAGCAGCTAAATCGAATAGGAGACAAGTCATGAGAGGTCCTTACTAAAAGGACAGAATATCTGTACCTTAGCGAATGCACACGAAACGGAATGAGCACAAAAAGAAGGAAATTACACAAGATTCACCGGATCTACAAAAACATATTTGTTAATATTACTTGACTTGTTTTACAAGTTACTACTCAACTTTCCAAAAATAAGAGTTGACTTTACTTATCGAGGGTTTCCAAAAATATTCTGAAATTTTACTAGTTATTTTAGGTAAGTTTCCTTACTTAAAAGTCCCATCAAAACATGATATAAAAATTAACCAAAAATCACAGTACTTCCTTAATATGTCTAAAGTGTCTCCAATTAAGGATTTAATTTATTTCAAATTTTAAATGGCCCTTTGACCCTTGTTACCCAAAACAGTCCCGAAATTGACCTGGTAGAAACTTATGAAAAGTTGACACGTAGTTACCCTAAAAATTATTTAAAAAATCAGGAAGGTAGCTAACATCATGTATTTTTACCAAATAGAAAATTAGCCCTTAACTCTTTATGGTTTTCGAACTAAAAATCAAATACTACAAGTGAAATTTTCGGATTTGATTTCCAGAATTGACACTTTATCTTGTAAAATCTAAAAATCGACCTTCCCAACTGTAACATTCACATATCACATCTAATATCACATGAAATCACAAAGAAGAGAAAAGAAAGAACGAGGGTTCGAATTAGAGAAAGAAAAGGAGAGAAAAAAAAGAAAAAAAGTTTACTTGATAGATGGGAAGAAAAGAGAATACAAGCAACACCCTTCACCTTGGGAGGTGAAGGGGTATTTATTCATAAGAAGAGTTGGGCTAGATTCTAACACACGTGGGCTTTCAGCCCGACACCTAGGCCCAATTAGCTTAGATAAATTCCCGTAAAAC
Source organism: Tanacetum coccineum (assembly GCA_026074375.1). Lineage (NCBI taxonomy): Eukaryota > Viridiplantae > Streptophyta > Magnoliopsida > Asterales > Asteraceae > Tanacetum > Tanacetum coccineum. The sequence goes on from BQNB010010715.1 coordinate 54,414, forward strand.
TACGTTTTCCTATACAAGGCTCGGGATTGTTTAATGACCATCACTTTACTAAAATTACGGCTAACAATCTCCCCCTAAGGGGTGGTCATTCAATTGTGGATCCTTTTTGTGACGTCTTGAGTCTTGGAGCCTTGTATTCTTGGGAATTTCTTTTGACATTCCATTTGCATGCTTGTGATCATGGATCTTAATCTTTAGCCTTGACTTTATCTTGATTGTTGAGATCTTGAAATCTTTATCCTTGAGTCTCCATGCCACCTTGTGTCGTCACCCTCATGCTCAAGGTCTTGAAAGCTTGCTAACAATCTCCCTCAACATTTCTTTGACATGATTACTTGTACCACATAATGGAAGAAGTGGTACTTGATCCACTTATAAGATGTATCTTTGTTATTGCATAGTAATCTTGAATATTGTGTTCCATTGAGGGAGTGCTTGCACATCAGAGATTTGCGGAAGACATTTTCTTTTGAACTTGAGCTTTCATCATGAGTTTATCTTTGTCGATTGAGCATGAGGTCTTGAATCTTGACTCCGCTGGAATGAGGCTGCAACACCGTCGTCTAATCCTGAAATAAGACAGTTAGCAATAAAAGATGAATTTGGCTTTGTCATTCATCTTGAGTTCGGTTGCAATAACCTCTGGATCCGTGAGGATCGTTTTACAGTATAAATACTGTACCTGTGATCAGGTAGATTCAATTTAGAAGAATCTCCTTGACAGGGTTTCCAGCTCAAAGTGTTGGATCCTCTAACACGGTTGCATTAGAGTCACCGTACTTGCTTGTTCTCATTACCGGAGCGTCTCAAAGCAGACAACACGGTAAAGAGTGAATCAGATAGTTACTATCTTTCTGATTGAGTCGTCAATTCATATACTGGACCATTTCCGATATCCAGTTGACACAAGTTTGATTCATATAGAATCTCGTAAGTCACCTACCGAGAGCTTGTTTGATGTTGGCTCAAACAGGATTTCCATCGTCACTGTGAATACTAAAGAGTATCACTCTGATGTTTTGGCAATTATTACAAGGATAATGCATAGGACTCTTGTTAACAGCTTGTGGACTTAATGGTGTTCAATAAGTGTTTGTCATGGAATGTGTCCTAATGAGATTTTTGATGGATCCGATGGCTCTAGACTCTATAAGTGCCATTAGATATTTGGTGAACGCAGGTGGAGCAGACTGCCACCTTTTTCATAATATCAACAATTCGGAATGTAGAAAGCCGATAAGAAAACGTGTTTGGATCTCCGTGAGAAATGAAACATAAATCTTTTGAGAGATTCTGAGTGGTTAGGGAGGGTTGTGCATTGCATCACTGGGTCCATGATGACTTGTCTTCAATATCAGAAATCATCTTGGATTACCGATAGATTATCATTGACCCAGTTTCTTACCTCTCTGCCTATCGATGTATGGAGGGCTTCTTCTTTACACCCTTTATCCATATCATTTCTTTTCATTCTTCAAACCCCGTTAAGTGCTTACCGAGCCTTCATGACTAGTACCTTGTTGATTGTTCCACACTAGCTCCATCTCAGTCGCACTATCCCTGATTCTCACTTTACTCCTTTTTTCAATCAATACCTAAGACATCATACCTATCTAGTGGAGTGTTTCCTGGGTTAATCCCCTCCGGTTATGGCGGATCATATGAACAAAAAACAGTTCCTAACCTTAACCGCCATATAACAACCCATAAGAAACAACCGTTTAGCGGATCTTGTATATCCATAGTAGCCGTAAAACCATTGAAAAATCAATCAACGTGTTCTAGAAATCATTTATTACACATTGAGAGTTTTCTATATCACCAAAAAGCCCCCTACACATATGCATCATGTTATGAAAGAGTTTTGCACATGCGAGGTTTGGGAACACACTTATAGATTGAAGATCGTATCCGTTATTAGTCCGTATAGATCACATTTTTAATCACTATTCTCCCCCTCAAAAATTGCATATGAGTTTACAATTTTTGACAATTAGTGAATTAAAAACAAGTTAATGTCCGGAATTCTCATGAGCCTAACTAAGTCCTGGGAGAACAGGAGAGCATGCAGAATGATATACTCCCCCTCAATAAAAGATTAGAGTGAAAACTTAGAGTGGGAGTTTGTTGAGCATACAATTTTGAAAGAATTTAAATTTTTTCTTTTTGAAAATATCTTGAAAAATTGTGCTCAACAGGAAAATGATTTGAGATGTATCTTATTAATTATCATTTCCTTTGTGCTTCTCTTGAGCATTCAAAACTTTGAATGTTTATATGACTGTGCTCAAGACCGAGAAGATATAAACTTCCCGTTGATGAGGATAAATGTACATAAATGAACATTTTCCTTTCTTTAAAGACCGAGTCCTAAGCTGACATTTACTTAAAGTCCGTTGAGAAAAAGTAAATGACATGTTTTTTGACTTATTTATGAAACTCTCGTTGAACTTCATTTATGCAACACCGTGTTAATATTAATCAACAAGTTTCGTTGGTGCGCAATGTTACGCTTCCAAGAGACATTCGGAGAAGATTATTTTGGTATAATTGAAAATTTTTGATTTGTATTTGTTTTTTCTGAAAAAATATATACCAGAATTACTGTAATTTTGCAAGACGCTCGAGTTTCCTGAGAGATAAACTACTGCGCATACCAAGTGCGACGAACCATAATATTGAATCGAAACTACTGAATTGCTATTGTGAAGAGGGTCGGCCATTTGGTAATCTGTCTTGACAAATACAGTTCAATCGTACCCTTTCGAGTCCTCCTTGATGAAATGGTAGCGACAGCAATATGTTTGTTCTTGAGGTTGGAACCGGGGTTGGCCAGGATATGGCTATGGCTGATTTTGAATCACATAGAATAGGAATTTTGTTTGAATTTGAAGCCATAATCTCGTTACTGTTTCCGCATATCCAAGGACTTGGCACATCAAGCGATAGAGACAACATATTCTGCTACCGCGATTGACAGCGTTCCGTAACGTCTTGTTTTCTATGGAGGACCAATCTAACTAGCTTTTTTGCCTAAGAATTGAGCACCACCGGAAGTACCTACTAAGGTGTCTTACATCCTGGCATCATCAAGCATCTGAAAACCGGTTAGTTTTAAAAAAACAACGATTAAAGCAGAAATCCTTCGTATACCAGAGACCCATATTTCACGGTTCCCCCGAAATAAGCGGAAAGATCCTTTTAACCTCTTTGAGGTGCTTCTCGGTTGGCTTAGCCTAATAGTGACACATAAACAAGAGCCATGTACAATGTCCGGTCTGCTTGATGATAAGATACAATTAGGGCCACCAATCATGCTACATATTTTGTTCAGATCGACTAGAGACTCCGTTGTTGATCAAAGTCAAAGCTATCTTTGATTTCCATTGGAGTACCACGGGATCTACAAGTATTCCATTCCATAGTTTCTTTTAATTATTTCTAGCACATAGATGGACTTGTGGTTTATGAAGATGCCACGGGGGGATTGGTTAACTGTAAACCAATGGAAAAAACCGTCAGTTCCCCCATCATTCGACATTTCGAAGCGTGCTTTTTTCATGAGGCAAAAAACATTGGGTATACCTATGGTGTGTAGAACCAAAGATAATGTATCAACTTAGACCCAGTACCACTAAGCGTCGTCGAAGCGTCTTATAAACAACGTTGGATCAATTATGCCTTTGAAGAAGTGATTCTGTAGGAGAAACGTTGACAATTCATCGTACCATGCCCTTGGAGCTTGCTTTAACCCATATAGAGCCTTCTTTAACTTGTAGACATGGCTTGGATGATCAGCATCGATGAAACCTTCAGGTTGACACACGTACACGTCTTCTTTTAGCGTACCATGCAAGAAAGCAGTTTTCACGTCCATTTGAAACACAGTGAACGATTTGTGTGCAGCATATGCCAAAAATATCCTGATAGCTTCCATTCTAGCAACAGGAGCGAAGGATTCTTCAAAATCTATTCCTTCCTCTTGGCGGTACCCTCTCACAACCAGACGAGACTTGTTTCGGATGACCGTGTTCTCTTCATCATGCTTGTTTTTGAATAACCATTTCAACGTAAGAGGTTTTATGTTGTCCGGAAGAGGAACTAACACCCATACATCAAGCCTTTTGAACTGAAGAAGCTCTTCTTGCATTGATTCAATCCATGCAGGGTCGGTCATAGCCTCTTTGACATTCTTGGGTTCCACAGTGCTTACCGTTAATGCGTATATGCACATGTCACCATCAGATCGCAATTGATTCCTTGTCAAAACTGGTCGAGAGGGTTCTCCGATCACTTGTTCCAGAGGGTGATCCTTAGTCCATTGAAATTCATGAGGGTATGGTTGGTAAAACGTATGCATGTTCGATGGATCCACATATTGTGAGGATGAAGATTCAACATCACTTGTGGAAAGAGTAGCAAAGGGATTTACAAACGTATTAGCATCGAACATAGCATTTGGAACATTGTCAGCAATTGTTGCGGTTTGATGCTGAACATGTTGTTGTGTTTCGAGCTCGTCAACATCCTGTGAAGAAGTTGGACAATTTGTAGCTTGAGAGGATGAAATTGTTGGTGTCGGTGCTGTGTCTGCTGTTGTTGTAGTTGCCGTTGGAGTCTGAAGAGCTTGAGGTGCTTGAGCAGCCGGAGCAGTTCTTGGAGCAGAAGACGGTTGACCACCAATATAATCATCATACATAGCTTCGAACAATAAATCCAATTCACCTTCAGTTGGTTTTTGAGTTGTTATTGTTGACGGAGCATAAGTAAGATCGAGTCCTGAACTGATTCTGTCCAGAAGCCATGCTTTGAAGCTCCGTTTTGAACTGCCTTTGTTCAAAGCCATTACTGACAAGCTCATCTAATGTCAAATTCATTGTCTCCATGATTTTCCTTTGTTCTTCGTTTGTAAACCTGTAAGCTCAGGAATTCAGCAGATTAGCATTATACCTTTTGCACCAAGCTTCCCAAATATCTTCCGATCATTCTTGGGATACAGAGAGCCACCGAATACATGCAGGAGGGAAAGGAAGATATCGGTTTTCTGCGTTTAATGAGCTCCGTTATGGTTGTTTTGTTTAGATAGTCGTATGAATGATGGATCGGTTTTTGAGTGTAGCACGCCAGTGCAATCGCTTCAGGCCTAAGAATAACGGTGTACGAGAGAAAATCAACATTGTTCTAGCAGCCTCTAACTAACGTTGCCATTTCTTCGTTCCACTACTCCATTTTTGATGTTGAGGGTATGTTTCGGTCAGGAGTCGCTTGGTGAGAGATGCAATAACATGTCAAGTATTATTTTAAGGATTTGATTTTTGATTGAATTCTGTGCCAGTTATTGGTTCTTATGATGATGAGGTGTCTGAAGAAGCGATACTGTAATTCGCTCTAGGAAGGTTTTAATTTATTCACATTCTGGTGCTTCATCTTAATTGATTGAAAAATGACCCAAGTGTAACGAAAGGTAATCGTACACAATCACCAAAACTTATCGCTTTGCCATTTATTGCTAGCAATTCTCATTTGGACCGCACAATCCTAATGAAGAGGTGTAACCGCTGTCTTCGAATTTGGGACTGGTTTTTGGCGTGGGTGAGACGCCATTTTGGCTTTTTCCTTTGCTCATAGGACGGGACAAAGATGCTCTTTATGATATTTGAATTTTGGCAAAGACCTCGGTGACAAGATTCGTTTTTGCAAGGTCATTGAGGTATAAGTCTACTCTTGTCAAAATTGAGGTAGGGATAAACGTTGATGCCATAACATGTCTTGGTAGAGTTGCTCGAGCCATGAGGCAAATTGGGATGCATGTGGCCATTTCTTGGAGAATTGATGGTGTAAAGGTTGTTGAACGGTTTCCACTTTTAACAAATAAAAACACCATCTAGATTTCTCTGAACAAAACAAGAGGTCCTTCTGTAAAGCTACTCTAAATTCTGAATCACAGAATGCTCCAAACCGAGAACAGATTGTGCACAATCCTCCTCAACGAAATAACCCTTGAGTGATCAAACTATTTTCCCAATTGAAGATTCACGAAACCCAAAATTGCTCGAACATGATCATTTAAAAGGAAACTGGTTCCCATATACTTCCCAAACGACATTGATGAGAGCTTTAGATTCCCGGTCTTTTGCTTGTGAGCAACCCGAGTCGTCGCACATAAACAAAATCTTGGATAACCTGCCAAGAGAAGAAGTTGAATTGGAAAACGTTTGATTTTAGGTTCCGAAGTAGGTGTTTGAAGTATCAAGCATTATCACCATTTGAGCAGTCGGTTGACTCTCAATTCAATGGATGCGATTTTTTTCCTTTAATGTCAAAAAATCTTCCAGTTGGTGACACCTAGGCAAAATCTAGGTTTACTAGGTTTTATGGTGAGCAAGTCTTTCGTTGGGGACCACTACTCTCTTAGCTTTTGACTTTGTTTTGTTTCTTTTGATTTTCAGTGTTTGAATCATTTGCCTTTTGTTCTTTGCACAGAGATTCATGTCCATTCACATAATTAAGCATAATACATCATGATTAGCAGTGATTAAACATTGCTTACATTAGCACAAATAACTTCAGATTTTTCATTCTGGTAATACCAAGCTTAACGTGTTTACTTCAGATGGACATTGTTTCTTCTTATTAGAATGCAGTATATTCCTATGGTGTTATTCTACTTTCAATTCATTTATTCTTGTTGCCAACTACTTTTGGAGCAGAGGGGAACCTATCATTCTTTGTATTGCTCCTAGGTGTGGCCTTCTGGTCTTGGCAGTGTTGTATACTCCTTGTAGTAGATAAACCTTTGAAGTCAGACATTAACATATTTCTTGTGACGACATGTGGTGGGGGGATTGTGAAACGGTGATTGGAGTTGTCACTAACGCCTTGTTCTACTTTGTTAGGGACATACTGTCTTCCTAGAAGACTTGAAGGTTTTAATCCTAAAACATTTCCTGGGCAAATCACTATTATCAGGTTTCATATTTTTGATTCTTGTGGGGTGGGTACCGAGTTTGAAGTGACTGGTTTTGGACAAAATCATGCGTTATCATCAACCTTTTGAGGATACCCGATGGTTTTGAATGATTGTTGTATGTTCAGATTTGAAATGCTTTGGTTGTACTCACACAAGGTTTTTTTCCTTACGGGTTAGCAAAAAGGCGGTTTTCCTCTCGGTTCGATTGATTGCAAAACTTAGTTACGTAACTCGTACCTTTGGTCGGTGGACCACTTGATTCTGAATCTTATCAAATAACTGGCTCTTAGCTTAGCATTTCATAGATTCGTAATCTTGTAATTTGTTTTGCCAAAGAGGCAATATTGATTTAGATTGAGCTGTGTCACAGAATTAGAGTCAACAGGTTTTTTTATGTGGTCTTAAGGTGAGCAATTTCCTTTTCATAATCCGAACTGAAACTTAATTCAAATTATCATGTTTCAAGTTTCTGGTGACAAGGATCAAGGTATTTGATTACACATGGAGTATCCGTTACTTTTACATTGAGATCTCCCAATGAGCTTGCAACCGTTTTTGATTTTGTGTTGCATGTCATTGTAACCTTTATGCTATGAAAATTTTGTCATATTTGCATTCTTCAAACTTTTTGTACCAATACATTCCAAAAGTTCGGCATATTATTCTCCTTTTTTATGATACCAATTTTCAAGACGTTCTTTTTCGTACAGTCAAGCTCAGTTTGGAGATTTGATGAATCTACAACCGATGGCATTTTGCATAAATAGACTTAATGCTTGACTGACCACTCGCTCTCAAGAGTGAGCTCATTCCAATTCCTAGTCTTGTGCTTCGCAACGAGATTCATAGAATTCTTTTGCAAGAGATTAAAGTCTCGACAAATTTGGCTGCTTCTTTCAAAAAATTGTATTTCAAAATTTTGAATCTAGAGTCGACTGGTTTGATGATAGGAAAAATTTCTTCATTTTAAAATTTTGTGCAATCTTTCTTGATGAGCACTGGACGACCAATTGTGTGTATCTAAAGTCATTCTATGTTTGACAACACGTTGAAGAGTCACAATGGTGCTTTTTACCTCATTTAGAAATTTTCGTGCAACACTTAGAGTAGTGTCATCCAAAAATTCTTCATTTGGTTTTGAAATCGATTTTGAAACAGTGGCCGTTTTGGAAGTATTTACAACATACACCTCTTCTTGTGACTTGGCCGTTTGAGAAACAAAAATCCCCGAAAGATGATTAATCTTTGTGTAGTTTGCCGGTTTTATTTCTTTGTTCAATTGTTTCATTTTTTGGCGACTCTCTTGAGCAAGTTGCAGTGTCTCTTCCGAATCATGCACAACAGGAGGATCATGCTTTTCAAGTAACACTTTGCCATTATACAATAACTCTGTTGTTTTCGCTGAGCTTGCTTGAGAAAAAAAGATTTTGTATAACCCAAATCCATTTTTGTTCGGTTGTAGGTAAACGAGGTCTGGCATCGGTGAAAGCATGTGCATCGTCTTGAATCGATTGACCCGTTTTACCAAAAAATATTATCTAATTCCTTTATACTTATTCCTCAGATGATTTGTTTTCAAGAAGCTCGTTTCGCGTATTTATGAAATCAGACTTCAACTTTTTCTTGTCTTCAAGAAGAAAAGAAACAGTTGGATTTATTCCGTTGAAGCTGTTTACTTAAATTTGAAATTTCCTCATTCTAAAGTCGTATTTGTTTACCGGAGCTTAATGAAGGAATTTATCTTTCGTAATTAAGTACATTGTTCTTGACAAACCGAAACTTTTGATAAACTGATCTTTCAAGTTTGTCATATTTTCTTGATAATTTCAAAAAACACTTTCTTGATTTTTATAATCTTGCAAGATCAAATCTCAACTAATGCTCAGTGGTCAATCGCATTAGTTTCGTTCAGTTTCCGATTGACCGACGTTTGACCTTTTCAACTTCAAGTGCCAAATTATTATATATTGATTCAAAGTAAGCTCGTGTTCTTCAACAGTTGCAGGATTTGTTGATCTACTGTTCCCCCTCTTGTTCCACACACAGAGAACATCAAAAAATAATTACTATCATTCTGTTGTTCTGGTGTGGTTCTAGGAATGGGTAGTCGAGTAGCTAAGTATACTGATCCTCATGGAGTTAACATATTAAAATATCCTCATTATCATTAGCAGTTGTCATAGTTGTGTACCTCTAGCTTATCCGTATGAATATTGACGGTGAGCGTTGTCAGTCTGTTGATACCGATGTTGATGCTTGCTGCAAATTAGCCATAAAAATGCAGTTTGCATTGACATTCCGCAGATTTCATCAAGCTCTGCTAGTAGCAGCCATATAAATCAATAACTCTTCCGATTAGGAGTTGGATTTTGTTCTTCTTCCTTTTGAGCAATCAACAATGAGTCTGAGATAAGCAGCATCCCTTTCCTTGGTTATTGTACAGTTCCTAGGCAAGATGACCCAAACCTCTGCAGTTGTAACTCTTATCTGATTACCATTATTCCTAGTGCATTACCATCCAACACGAAGCTGCTACAACATTTTCCATATTCCATTTGGATTTTTGATTAGTAATTCCTGGGAACAACTATTAGCCATTGGATTACCAACATTCTGAACACCCTCGATTCTTGAATGCATCTTGAACAACCTGATTCCCGACATTTGTAACTGCATTATTACCCGTTTGATACCCAACATTTAACAGCATACTGTTCTAAAATGATTTCCCACATTTAGCTCCAACCATCGCAATACTGTCTGTCTCTGACCCATTTCATAACCCGGTTGAGCGCAATCTGCCGATTTCGGAGGGTTTGATGAAATTCTTGGTTTGTTTTGGTTGGTGTGAGTAGTTTAGTTTAGAATGCATTAGCCATTAGAGCGAGTGCCATGTTCTTGCGGTTGTGGGATCTGTTAATGTCGTCGGGAATTGGTTATTGGTTTTGCATGAAGTTCTGGTTAATGGTTGAATGATGGTTGTGGGATATGTTGTAGTTGATGGGTTGTGGTTTGTTGCATGTAGATACTTGGTGGATGGTTGATCTTGGTGATGACACTGGATAGTTGAAAGGATTGTAGGAATTTGCCAGAGTGCTAGCGGATCATGTGTTTTTGCTAGTCGTTAAGCTCTTTGATCATCAACCTCCTTTTGTTTGTACTTCAAGAAATCTACAACTGAGTGTAATCGTGTTGTATGAAGTCTTTGTTTGTGACATAGTAACATGTCGACTCAATTCTGGTTGTATAGTTGTTTAGGACTTGAGATTACCTAGCAATCTTTTCAGGAAAGGTTTGTTTCTCATAAAATCATTCATCATTTTGAGAGAAAGTACGGTGATAGTAAGACTCAATCGATTCCCATATGGAAGTAAAACCTTTCCATTCATTAAACAATTTAGCCTTCTTTTCTTGATATTCCAATACATCAGATCCTTTCATCATTTGGTTTGCAACGTAACTGATTTTCCTGAGCAGGTTTCACAACTATCAAACTATAAAGCAAGCATAGATGACTTTAAGGAAAGGACCGAGGAAGATATGTCTGAATAGCTTGTAACATCTGCTTCATCTGTTTAATTTCTGATATGTGACTTTCATCATCGGTTTGTTCATGAAACATTGCAGGAACAGGTACTTCCGATCTGGTATCACCTGTGTTCAGGGATCATTCGTTGACATACGGACCATTCATAAAGGAGTTGTAGATTAACTTTCATTTGGTCTGCTGCTTAGCATACGAAGAAGACGAGATGTCCATGGAACATAGTTCTCTTTGTTAAGTTTAGCGAGGGCGGTTTACAGAAACCGGCTGCATAAATGTCTTGTTGAGTCGACATTGCAGAAGTGATTGTCGAAATGACTAAACAGGATTTAGTGGGGTAAAAGTGATTTTGTTATTGTTGTGGATTTGATCATATAACGTTCACGGCGGATTATACTCGTTCTATGATCAAAACGATATGAAATTTAGGGATTTTTACAGATCACTAGATAAACATGATGATTTGATTTCGGAATCGGTGGCGGAAAAATTCAAAAATACTGAAAAGTGTCAATAAATCATAGAAAAACGATGTTTTTGGCTTCGAAAAAATCCTTACCTGCCAAAGGGTGGTTTACAGCGTGATCGGGAAGTTTTTTCTTCGATTTGTGAGGTCACGGGCCATAAACGGACTTACGGATCAAATGTTTGGCTGAATTTTACTATGAAACCTTTTCCTTCACACAAAAAATTTTCTCTTTTCGGTCTCTTGCTCGTTCTTTTCGGTCGATGCTTAGTTCGATCGATTGCTTGATCGGTCCTTGCTAATTCGGTTAAGTAATGATAGATCGGTCGTCACTTGTTTAGATCGACACGCTAGTTCGATCGAGCATAGTTCGATCGACGCCTAGTTCGATGGTGGCTTGTTCGAACGAGCATATTTCGATAGTGGCTGGTTCGATCGACACTAGTTTCGTTGGTGTGGCTTGTTCGATCGACGATAGGTTCGATGGTGGCTTGTCTCGATTCGACGGCTAGTTTCGATGGTGGCCTTGTTCGATGTCGCATAGTTCTAATGGTTGGCTTGTTCGATCGACGCTGTTCGATCGGACACTAGTTCGAACCTACGCGTGTTCGATCGCGCTAGTTCGATCGACACTAATTATGTTGCTCGTTCGATCCACAAGCAATTGATACTCGTTTCGATGGTCTGAGGATTTCACTCGTTCGATCCTTGCAGAAACTGCATCGTTCGATATCAAACAAAAATGAAAACTCGTTCGGACTATCATCTACAAGAAACTCGTTCGGTTGAGACACGTAAGTTGCTCGATTCTTTGCTTCTTTCCGACCTTTGCGTTTTGCACAAAACAACCACACCGAACTACATGCAACTATACACAAGCTTCTTGTACAAAAACTTATAATGAAAGATTTATTGAAAAAAAAATCGAATAGAAAAACAACAAAAAAATAAGCCGAACAATAAATCTAATAAGTTAACACATACTAATTCACAACACCCAACCTTGGCTTTTTTTTTTTTTGATACCACTTGTTAGGTATCATTCCATCACCAAAAAACAAAAATAAGAAAAATAGATTTTTGAGAGGGTAAGTAAAAACATAAGAAAAATGGTTACTTGTTTTCACAAAAGAAAAGATGAGAAGCTCAACAAACACCTCTCCACACTTGGAGAGGGCTTTAAATAGTTCCAAGAGTGGACTATTCTAGTGGGCTTTAAGTTGGGCCGGATCATAAAACAAATGGGCTTGAGCCCGACAACTAGGCCCAACTAGCTTAACTAAATTCCCGTAAACTACGATTTACTTATACAAGGCTCGGGAATATTTAATGACCATCACTTTAATAAATACACGGCTAACAGACTATTCAAATCTGTTGATAGCTGATAGTTTGCTAAAAACTATATGGTTTATCAATGCACCATGTTATGGCAATGAAGCATTGGCTAGTCCAAAAGCAAACGATATTTGGTAAAGACAAATCAATTCCGTTGATGGTTGATAGTTTACCAAAAACTGTATGGTAATTAACTCACCATGTTTTTTAAAAATGAAGAGTTAACTATCCCAGAGCAAACGGCTACTAGTAAAGGAACATCAAATCCGTTTATGGCTGGTAGTTTGCCAAAAACTACAAAGCCTAGTTGGATTGTTGCTGAAAAGATGTTGCTGTGTTGCTGAGAAGACAAAGTTGCTGCTGAAGAAGGATAGAGTTTAAAAGATCAAGAAATAATAAAAGTGTTTGGATACATCCTCTATGCGTTAAAGATGTTAAAGAAACATGAAGTTAAAAGAATTCAACATTCATGTTTAAGGGGGGATTTTAGGATATTAGTTTTCCTAATTGTTACCGACCGGACAAATAGTTAGTACTGATAGTTATAGGTAGTTACTGAGCAGTTAAAAGTGCTAAGTTACTGATCAGTTAGTTAGTACCGATAGTAGAAAATAGTTAGTACCGTTTAAGAGATATGTATGAGATATTTTAGGAAAAGATATGTATGAGTTTTGTAAGCCTGTTAGGGTTTATCCTTAGTATATAAAAGGATCTCTCTTGGCATAGTTAGACATACGACCTCAAGATATCTCATAGAAAAATCATATCTTAATAGTTAGTAATCTATAATCATTCAAAGCAGATGAATTTGAGTTATTATTTAGTTCTTAATTGTTTTTTTAGTACTTGTGTTAAGGATTTGCATTAACACATAGTATTCTAATCAGTCTCTTGCCTTTAAGAGTGTTTCCTTTCTGTCAAACTGTGTTTATTCATACTTGCTATCCTCCTTAATAGGCTGTATAGATTCTATTTTAAGGGATCAATAGTATTCATGGACTTATGAATCGGGTTGTGCAAACCATATCTGGATTAATTTCGTGATTGTCTTTTATTATCGATATTTCTAATATATTCGTACGAACAAGCAAGACACCGAAGAGCATTAAGTAATCTTAGAGTTGCTTAAGAAAGAGGAGTTGTATGCCAAATTTTCCAAGTGCGAATTTTGGATTCCCAAAGTACAGTTCCTCGGTCATGTGATTGATAGTGAAGGAATTTATAAGATTGAATCCATTAAAGATTGGACATCTCCTAAGTCACCAAGGAGATTCAGCAATTTCTAGGTATTGCCTGTGTATTATCGAAGATTCATTGAAGGGTTTTCAAAGATCGCCAAAACCTAATGACCAAACTCACCAGAGAAGGTCAAGTTCTGAGTCGGGGTGATAAACAAGAAGCAGCTTTTCAACTGTTGAAGCAAAAGTTATACAGTGCACTATCCTTGCATTACATGAAGGAAGCGAAGATTTCATCGCATACTGCACATGCTTCAAAGAAGGGTTTGGGCGCTGTGTTGATGCAAAGAGAAAAGGTGATTTCTTATGCATGATGCATGTTAAAAATCGATTGAGAAGAACTATACGACTCATTGATTTGGGAACTTGGAGCAGTAGTGTTCGCTCTCAAGATTTGGAGGCACTATCTATACGGAACCAAGTGTACAGTGTTCACTGATCACAAGAGCTTACAACACATTCTTGATCAGACGATCTAAACATGAGCAACGCCGTATGGTTGTAATGCTTTGTGATTACGGATTGCGATCTTCGTTTCACCGAGAAAAGCCAATGTCGTTGCTGATGCTTTGAGCAGGAAAGAACGAGAACCACCGTTAAGAGTTCGAGCTTTATTCATGACTATTAGTTTGGATCTTCCCAAACAAATCCTGAATGCTCAGACTGGAAGCACGAAAAAAGAGAACATCAAGAATGAAGATTTTGGCAGGAATGTCTGGTTGAAAACGCTAAAAATCAGAGGCGATTAGGACGGAAAAGTGTTGAGACCGGTACGATGGAACTTTGCCTCAATGGCAAAAGTTGGTTACCTTGTTATGGTTGCTGATATTGCCAGACTATAATATGCAGAGTCCACAAATCAAAATACTCTCATCAATCCCAGGTTATGACAAGATGTACCAAGATATGAAGAAGCTATATTGGTGGGCCCAATATGAAAGCCGACATCACCACCTATGTTAGCAAGTGCTTGACCTGTGCTAAGGTCAAGGCTGACATTTAAAGACCATCAGGATTTGGGTGGTACAACCCGACGAACCTGAATAGAGTGGGACAAAACATCACTTTCGATTTTTGTTACTAGCTTCTAGCATCGCAAGGCTATGACACCATTTGCGGTAATTGCTTGACCGACTCCTAAGTCTGCAATTTTCACAACCGATAAGAGAGAGTGATGTTCCTTGGATAAACTTGCAAGAAATGTACCTAAAGGAGGTGGGTCACGAAGTATGGATATAACCTTTCAATCATTGTGATTCGTGACCCAAGATTAATCTAATTTCTAGAGGTCAATTTCTGGAGGTCACTTCAGAACGCTTTGGGTACTAATTTGGATATGAGTACTGCGTACCATCCACAAACAGACGGGCAAAGCGAGAGGACCATTCAAACTCTCGAGGATATGCTGCGTGCTTGTGCAATCGACTTTGGAAAGGGTTGGGTTAACCATTTGCCATTAGTCGAGTTCTCATATAACAATAGCTATCACGCTAGCATCAAGGCCGCACCATTCGAAGCACTTTATGGTCGAAAGTGTCGTTCACCTGTTTGTTGGACTGAAGTTGGAGAAGCTCAAATACTCGGTCCAGAACTAATTCAAGAGACCACTGAGAAAATCATCCAGATCAAGCAAAGGATGCAAGCCGCTCGTGATCGACAAAAGAGTTACGCTGACTTGAAGCATAAACCAATGGAATTCCAAGTCGGGGATAAAGTTATGCTTAAAGTTTCACCTTGGAAAGGGGTCGTACGTTTTGGCAAACGGGGGAAGTTAAACCCTAGGTATGTTGGACCTTTCAAGGTGTTAGAAAAGGTCGGAGAGGTTGCTTACAAGCTTGAGCTTCCTGAAGAGCTGAGTAGAGTTCATAATACATTCCATGTGTCCAACCTGAAAAAGTGTCATGCCGACGAACCTTTAGCCATTCCGTTGGATGGACTTCATCTTGATGACAAGCTCCATTTTGTTGAGGAACCATTAGAAATAGTGGGCCGTGAAGTTAAACGGTTGAAGCGAAGTCGGATCCCATTAGTCAAAGTTCGATGGAACTCCAAGAGAGGTCCTGAGTTCACGTGGGAACGTGAAGACCAATTCAAGAAGAAATATCCACACCTCTTCACCAAGACCACACCGTCGTCAAGTGCTGCATCGTGAGCCTTGAGGACAAGGCTCGTTTAACGGGGGAAGTCTATAACACCCTGTGTTTTCAAGTCATTGACGACGTCGATAAATCTACTATTTATTTTTAGCGTTGTACGCGTTTGCTTGTGATTTCATGAATTAAGTTTAAATCGCGTAAGTTAAAAATTAGCGTTCAATGTAAACGGGCATCAAACAATTAAATGTTTACATCAAGCAAGGGTTAAGTAATTATTTTGAGGATAATTATTAACCTTGTTCATTTTATTTTTATTGGTTGCGTAAAGTGATTACGTTTCACAATAAAATGCGTTTAGGCACTCCCGGAACCACCAAAACTTTTCTACGCTTCAACAAATACCCACATTTATACCCAATACATAAAAACTACAAAAATATGTCATGTATATGTATGTATGGCCGGATATGGTCTAATGTATACAAGAAAATCTCATAAAAGAACACATCTCCATGTTTTCATGGGATGTTCTCAACTATTAGGGGACATTTACCATTTTCTTCAAACTTTGACCAAGACTAAGACCAAGGACTTCCTTAATACCCTCATGGTGTCTCTTTGACTAGTATTGCACATACATTACTTATACCTTGCATGAGATAAAAGAACATAACACTTAACACTTAGCAAAAAGCAAAAATCTCTCCTATTTTCACCATATAAGCCCACGGCTCAAACACCCTCATATAATAAATCCATAGCAATTTTTATATAACCCATACACTCCTACACACATCCATCCTAAGATATTCTAAGGTGATCTCAAGCATTGGCTAACCATATTCAAGTGATTACCAAGAAAAGGAAAGATTAGGGTTTTCTAAACCTAATCTAGGGTTTCATCTTGCAAGCTTTGGTTTTGTGACTAAACAAGGGTTTATCACTTATTTGTCACCATCATCATTCATTATAAGGTCTACTTTAAACCTTTATGCTTTCATTTTATAAAGTATTTTGAAGCCTTGATTAATTATTTACAAGTGTTGAAGCAAGAAATCAAGATTAGGGTTTTCATTTGGAAACTAGGGTTTTCTTGGTTATAATCTTGGGTTTATAGCAAAACAAGGTTTTAGAACTTATTTGTCATCATCCTACATCATCTTCATTAAGGTTATCCTAAGCCCTTAACTTTCATATTATATATGAGTTTATATGCACCTGTGATGTTTTAAGTATTGAAAATCACCATTAGGATATGTTTAACTTGTAAACATGGATTTTTCTTGGAAATATAGTTTTATGAGCTTATACACATGTTGTATGGATGGTAATAATGAAGTTAAATAAACAATACTTAATATTTTACAATCTTAATTAAGCTTAAAAAGTGTTAATGCAAATTAGGGTTTTAAAAGATCACTTGATATGTTCCAAGTAAAAGTATGATAAATAACATGTTAATATTGTTTATGAGCTTTTAGTCATGATATATGAACACAAAAATAAAGTCATAATAGAAGTAAAAGACTTGTACACTTTTAGTAAAGTTATAAAGGGTAAAATATAAAAACAAGGTTAAAAATAGACTTAATAAAGTCACCCAAACTTTTTGTCCCAAACGTGTATAAAAACATACTTAATTTATATTTTTATAAATAATACGACTCATGACCGATTCCTCCGAAAAAAGTAAGAACTTGTCAAACGGATAAATAACGAAAAAGTTATGGTAAAAAACAAGTTATACGATAAATAAACGGATTTATAAAAGAATTTTTATAAAAACTTTTTATAAAAATTATTCAAACAAGCAAGTTTGATATTTTTAACATAATAATAACATATTTTTAAGGGATTCCAAAATGATAAGAATTGTAATTTTTTAATTATAAACTAACTGAATAGAATTTCGCGATGTTTACAACGACATTTAATACTTTTATAACACTATTTTAAAAAAGTTACTTGTTCATGACAGAAAGTTATATTTTTTTTAAACCTAATAAAGTGATAAGGAATTTCAATAACGAGAACTCCTCGAAAGAATCGTTAAAACCGAGAGCTAAACGTTATAAAATACTACATTTACGAGGTTTACGACAACAAATACGATTTAAATAAAACTCGACGTTTGATGTGAACAGTAAATGTTACTGTTCACCAGAGTTGTCAAAATTATGGAAAATGTCAATTATTAAACACTCTGTCCTAATATTGCAAGCATGGCATAAAAACGACAAAAATTCGGGCTTAAAAAACGCAAACGTTATGCTAGTTTTACTAAAACGTAATTATAAACGTTTTAACTTATTAAACACTCACAATTTTAACCAAAACCGATTATTTGGTTGATTAAGCTATATTAGAATTAATCATGTCTGGTCTTATCAAAGTACTATATTACTAGGGAGTTTCATAATGAGGCGCATCTCGGGGTGGCGTATCTATGAGTTGCTGGATTAAACGATTTAAAGGTCCAGCTCCACATTACGGTTCACTACATGACCCCTCCACCCTTATTAGGATAGCCCCGTACGATAGTATGATAGTGACTAACATAGAGACCTGTATATGATAGTTAAGTTAATCGATAGTACATGGTACTTATACGATACTAATGATTTAATAATAGGTGATGCGCATTCGATCTTATTACGTTTACAACTATTATCTCGATATTTGGATTACTCAAGAAACTCAATGAGAGTTCATAGCCCCGACATTTTTTTTAAATACGATTTCAATGATTTATAACTATGGGGTGGAAACATGCTTTGTTTTATAAATTGGACGCAAGTGGATATTTTATATTGATTACATGTTTGCTACAGTAGCGATTAACCCGATTAAAGTTGAGCTCGCATTATTATGAATTGTCAATTGCATAAGAAAGTGTTGTTATTACATTATGCGAGCGCGAATGTTATGAATAGATCTATTTGGGGAAACGACCTCCCCGTTCGGGTGACTAGCTATCACCGGTAACGAACGTATAGCATGTCGAATTTGGGGATGTTTCGGGTTAGACATCTATTCGGGCAGAAATTGCAATAAATATTATTATTGCAAGAAAGATCGTCGAGCTTCAGTGTCATGAGCTTAGGAAAAATGTAATCTGGTTTTGTGATGTCTGCATGTGTTGCATTATCACGGGAAAAGGTCAGTAGCGGTCCTGCCATATTCTGAATGAGAGCTAGCAAACCTATGAATTCACAACATTAATGTCTGGACATTTTTAAAGCTATGTTATTGCAGTGAGATCAATAATCAAAAAGGTGGCCAAGGATACATTGGTGATTTTGTTTTGGGAAGTCATGCTAAAGATATGGTTGTATTATGTTTTGGGAAACTCATGTGTTGTGAACCAGTATCTTTGTAATAATAATCAGGAACAAGTTAAAGCCTCGGGCTATTTGTATCAAATATTTGTTAAATCCAATGTATCAGTTTTTAAACGACTTTTTGGTCGTTCTATATATATCTTGTGTTATTGATCTATGATGTAACACGCCCTGGACCCTTATTCCGCTGCGACCCAATTTGGGGGTGTTACAGTTTAGTTCTCTTGTTATACACCTTGAAAGCTTTACTATTTAGGGAGTATCCTACAAAGAAACCTTCATCTCCCTTAGCATCAAACTTGCCTAAGTGGTCCAAGGTATTAAGAATCATGACATGGCACCCAAATGGTCTTAAGAACCCTATAGCAGGGGCTCTTCCATTAAAAAGTTCATAAGGAGTCTTATTAAGTGGCTTAGTTACTAACACTCTGTTTTGGACATAGCAAGCAGTGTTAACTGCTTCAGCCCAAAAGGTAACAGGAAGTTTAGCATCAGCCAACATGGTCCTTGCAGCTTCTATGAGAGTTTTATTTCTTCTTTTAGCAACCCCATTCTGCTGAGGCATTCTTGCATTACAAAAGTCTCTCTTAATACCTTTCCTAGAACAGAAATCATCCATTTCTTTGTTCCTAAACTCACCCCCATTATCGCATCTGATAATTTTAACCTTAAGGTCTTTTAGATTTTCTATTTCTGTTATGAAGTTTCTAAGGATCCTATATGTTTCATCCTTAGTTTTTAGAAAGAAAGTCCAAGTAAACCTAGAAAAATCATCAGTGACAACTAAGCAATACTATTTATGGTTTAGACTACTAATAGAGGTAGGTCCAAATAAATCCATAGTGCAAGTGTGAAGGGGCATAGAAAGTTTAAATTCACACTAGCTTGGATTTACATGAATCCTTAAGTTGTTTTCCTTTCAAGCAACTTAACACACATTGGAATGTCATTTTCAAATATTTGAAGGGCAAACCTATAACCTATATTATTCCTAACCAATTTATGCATTGTTTTAAAAAAGTTTAAATGACCTAATGCATCTTCTATTCCATAACTGCTTTCAGTTACAGAGGCCTTAAGCATCAAGCAATTAAATTTTATGAGGGACAATGTCTTTTTAAGACAACAACCTACATATTATGCCGATCAAGGTGTTCAATAAACAACACATGCCTATCATCCTCAAGCTTAAAATCTCTACCCAATACAATGCACTTAGAAATCTGAATAGGCATAAATTTTTGTTATCACATATTTGAGATCACTAAACAGGTTGTATTTAAGCTCTTTCACAAAAATGCACATTTATCAAATTAAAGTTTTACCAGTCTTTATTGTGCCTTTGCCATTAATCTTCCACCACCTAATATCCAAAAGCACATATCCTCCACCATAAGGCTCATAAATCTGATAGATAAGATATGCTTCCAGTCATGTGCCTTGAGCAACCACTATCCCAAAATCCTTATCATTAATATTATCCAGTGGTTTGCCCCTCTAGACCTGCACAAATAAAGATAGAATTAGTTCTCTTTGGGACCCAGCCATATACTGGACTTGAGTCTGCCTTGTGTACATGTATTGATAATTCTTGAATGTCACCGATACACCATTGACATTTGAACCTTCACCAGAGATATGCTTAGGTTCATAATCCAACGAAGCTGATCCTTTAACAAGTTTTTCCCTTGTTTCCCTTAGCAGCAGCAACTAAGGCTTAGAAGTGAGGAACTTTTACGCCAGACATTGGGATTTTTGTTCTAACAGTTAGACGAACAAAATTTTACTTTAGCTACTACTGCTTTTCTTTCAAAGGCCTTTTTACATATGAATGTGCTGATTCAACAAAAGATTTCATTTTGGTTGAGCAACATTCAAGATGTTTCTGGCAGTGAAAAAGATCTGTTAGCAGCAATGGGTTTTTGTGGCCAGATATGAGCAACAATAGCTTGGAGTTTCAAGTTCCCTGGTATAATAAACCATTGACCAGTTTTTTCCCTTTTATTTAACCCACTTATTTTTTATACAGTTTAACCTTCAAATGCTCAAAGCTACCACATTTATAACATGTTTTATTTTGCATCTCAAAGTCTTTTCCTAGCTGTTGGGATTTTAGATTGTTCCAATTCCTCTGGTTTCCTCTAGGATGATCTCTATTCTGATTAATGGTAGACTTGATAGACTTAATAGGTGTGGATTCAATATCACTTACATCCTTAGAATCCCAGTCCTCAATTTTTGGAGGACAAAAATTGTTAGAACCTAACATTAAGGCTTTGTGTGATGTTCCTATATAAACCTCAGCATATTAGCAGTTTGGTTTCTAGCATTTTCAATAATATTGAATTTAAATGACACTAGGAAAACCAAACCTTTTCACAAAGTTAATGTATGGCTTTGACCACGAGCATTACTATATGTTTCCTCATCCTCCATGTTCACGAACAGTCTAGTTGATTTCTAATCTAGATTCACTTTCTTTACAATCATTTGTTACATCTACACTATGGTGTTGGGCCTAGTATAGTCCCATGACAGTGTTTAAATCAGCAAATTCAGGTAAACCTGTCCAAGACAAATCTGGCATAAGAGATGAATAGACTTGTGCAGGAGGGGGTGGGACAGCTCTATATTCATCAAATCCCACACCCTTCTTGGTCCTTAAACCTGATTTTTTGACTTTCAACAGTGGAATCTAAAGTCTTTAGAATGAGTTTTATAAACTTTTCTAACTTAGAATCAATGCCATCTCTCTCTAAGCTCATTTGTAAGATTCTTAATTTTATAATCCTTAAGTTCTAAATCTCTTTCTAAGACTCTTATCTTTTCACAGAATTTGATTTCATATATATTAATACTTCAACCAACCTAGCATCAACACTGTGAAAACCTCTTTTATAATTACACAAATCTGATTCACTATCAAAAAGTTCTTCTCTAAGCTTACTAATTTTAGTAGTGAGGTTTTTTGTGTTCTTCCTACAAGATTTAGAACAATATGAATCATCATATACCTCATTGTCTGAGCTTGAACTAGACATTGCCATCAAAGCAAATTCTGTTGGTACAACCTCTTTTGCTACAAGTGCTTGATTCTCTGAAGATTCATTTTCTTCATCCATAAAGCTCCAGTCCCATCCAATGCCATCAATGGCCATCATTGCCTTGTGGCTAGGCTCTTCAACCTTTGGCTCCTTCTTGTAGCTCTCTCTTCTGCTTATGTCCTAACTCCTTGGTGCTCTGCACTCTCTAGCAAAATGCCCCAATTTGTGCCAATTGAAGCATTCCACTTTAGATTTATCAAACCCAGCTGCATCAGACCCTTGAATGGTAATCTTCTTACCAGTCTTCTTCCAGAACATATCAGCCCTCATACTTAGCAAAGCCATATTTCATTTGATGTCCATCTCTTCAATGTCATCATCATCGATCTGAGTAATGTCCTCATATTTAATTTGAGAACCCCTTTGCTGAGTAGCTATGTATCACAATATTAATCAATGACAAAGTAGCATGGCAACTTCAGTGTAACTTGACCACTAGCAGTGGAAAAAAACTTTAAGTAGTGGGAACTTCCTTTTTCCACTGTTGGTATTTATGAATGAAGAAATGAGGCCATATTTTTGAACTGATCCTCCCTTCTTTTGGACTTTGATTCATAACCTTGGATGGATTATACAAATCATCCAGACTCATTGTGTCTAGTCATTTCTGTTTCTTCCAACAATAGTATTGCATAAGCCATTTCTGGTGAAAGCTTGTCAAAAAACTTCTGGTTCAAAGACTTCTTGTTCCCACTGGAACATCTAAGAACTCAATTTGACTCACGAAAGCCTACAATCTATGAACAGTTTGATCTAAGTCTCTGATCCTTCAGCATTGAAGTTTTACCATATGTCGCTTTAACGTAAAAAAATGGATTCTTCTTTGTTCCTTTTTTTGTGGCTCATCCACCAAATGTCCTTAGTATTGCTTCCCATAATTTCTTGGTTGTTTCATACTTGCTGAATCTCAACTGATGTTCATCAGGGAGAGCCATTAGCAAAGTAGTTCTTGCCTTGACATCATTTCTTCTCTTTTGCATGTCTTCTGTTGTTACAGCCACAGTCCTTCCCTTGCTCCTTGATGATGGAGTAGCTTCACCAGATACACTTTTATCTTGTGCAGGAGCTCTATATGAGTCACCAAACTCTATGACTTCCCATAGAGCATAGTGTTCATGCTGTAGGTACTGTTGTATTCTAAACTTCCATTGTTCAAATTTACTAGTGTCAAGGATTGGAAGTTTTGTGGAATTGGGAGTGGATGTAACATAGGGATTCATTTTTGTTTGTGATTGAAAAGTTTGGAATGTTATGCTTCTTAGATCAAAGTCTCTCAACAAGCTCTGATACCGACTTGTGAATCCCCAAAACTCTAGATCAACTAGCCTTAGGTATAAGGATTAATATTATACCTTGGTATCACAAGATAATAATGTGAAGAAAGTTTGTTGAAGTGTTTTCACAAGGTTATGCTAATCTAGAATAGGGGGGGGAGGGTGAGTTGTCCTTTAGTGTTAAGAAGAATAACACTTTAAATGGAATGGAACAGTGAATAACCAATAAGCCTTAATATTATTGATTGAATAATACGAGTACTCAAAAGTACTAGGGTTTACAAAACCTTAAAGCTATAAGAAAGTCTATGGAGGATCTATGTAAGTGATGTATATCTTTTTCTAAACTTAGAACTCCTTTTATAGACAAAGGTTCCTATACATGATAAGACCTAAATAGATCTCCTAAATCACAGGGATAATCAGAGTACATTCTATATATAATAAAACGTATTTTGACTTATGTTATATCTTATCTTCCATAGCTGCAGTGAAAGTTCTCGAAAAGTGAGGTAGGTGGTGTGATAGTCGAGGTGGGCCCATGAAAACCTTGCAGTGGGAAAATATACTAACAGTAGGAAGTTCTTCTAACAGTGGGAACCATTCAACTAACAGTGGGAATCCCTTAGCATTTTATTCCCAACAGATGTGAATGATTCCTTATTATGTGATTATGATAGTTTTGTCTGCCTTGGTCTCTCCTATGTTGAGGTGTTCTAGACCGAGGTCGAAGACTATTAGTCTTTCTTGGAGGTGGAGTTTTAAACCTTATTGTGGGTTTAGTAAATCCGACTCCGGATTTTAAGGAGGGTTTATAAAAATGTTTTACCTCATCATCGTTTGGGCAAAAAAATATTTATTATTGTTTATAGTATAAATTTTTGTATTTAGAATTGATTCTATCAATTTTCTTTCGACATAATTCGACTTCTTGGGCTTTTACAACTTACTTTTATGATTTCACTAGTTGACTCTTTGGTAAATTAAAACCTAACCCTTGATTTATCTCGAAGTTTTTGAGAATTTAATTATTTTTCTTAAGGAGTGACTACTGTCATTAATTGATTAAGCCTAGATATTTCTTTTCTAAAGCTTCTCATTCTTCATGTTTAAAGGTCTTTGACAAATTTACATTCTTCAATTTACTTCATACCCCTTTTTTTTTTTTTTATTTTTATTTTCCCTAAAACCTAGAATATGTCATCTTTTAATTCTAGACTTCATTTACTAATTCTATTATAGCTTGTTTTAGAGTTTTATTTTTAGCCATGACTATTAGTCCTAATATTGCTATAGTCCTACTATATTCAATATCTAAGTCCTATTCGTCAAGCAATGATTGGTCACACACTAAAAAGTATATCGTTTCCGAAAATACCCATATGAAGCATGTATCCATAAGACACTTTCGTCATTTTGTCTTCTCCTCTTCATCTCAATCGCTAATCACTCCATAGATCCTCCACCAAACGCTTTTTGATTTTGATATCTTGATAGCTTTGGACATTCTCCGACGAGATTAATTGATCTCCAACCCTAAAGCATTTTCTTTTGCCTTGGCCATTTTTGACGTCTATTTCTTATAGAAATGATTTTCTCTCTTCTTGTGGTTGTCTTACGAATCGTCCCGTCTTTGAAGAATTTCTAAAACACTCTTACGGCCATTGGCGTATTCTTCCATCCTTTCAATATCGAAGGTTGAGCTACATCATCACTCGAATCTTTCTAAGCTTTTCCAAGACAATAGATCTACTTTTTTCTCTTTTGCTTTTTACAGGTTTTTAGAATCTTTCTTCTAATTACTTCTTGTAAAACCTTCAAATTCCCAATGAGTTCGTCAGTGATAGAGGTTTTTGTTAGATTCTTTGGATGCCTTCAATCACCGTGACGTTTTGCACGCCATTTAGGAAGTATCCCTTATGGAAATATTCCTACACAATTCTTGCTCGAAAAACTTTCGTCAAGTGCTTTTAGACTAGTATTAATAGTATTAAATTTAGCAAAGGCATTATCTATTGATTCCTTTTCCGGAATCATGAAAATGTTCAATATTGTTGAACAATGAATATCTACAGTTGTTAGCTATGACTTGATTATTACCTTTGATGAGTGATTTAACAAAGTTATCTCCAATTTCTTTTCTGTTTGACACCTAAAAGTTTCTTTCGTATTCTTTACGTGGCAAATCATTAGAAATTACCATTTAAGCTTCCCAATATTTTTTGCAGATATTCTTTTTAAGGTCACGTATTGTTTATGAAAATGTACCCATAAATTATATCCTTTTATAGTTTCGAGGATTAATTTGAATAGGGAGGAAAATTACCATCGTTACTAACATGCAAAATGTCTAGATCTTTTTGATTTCACATATCTTTCGAATCTATTTTTTCCAAAAAATAAATCTTTTACATTCAAATAGTGGTGGTCTTTGCATACATTGCCCTTCTAAATATTTTTCGGATTTCATAGATCGATTCAAGTTTTAAAATACAATTTATTTTAAAAATATTATTTAACGTGGCTCTGATACCAATTGTAGAAAACTAGAAGGGGAGTTGAATAGTTTACCGCTTTTTTATTTAAGGTTTATGTTTGTTTGTAAATTTTAGATTCGACATTTTGTGAATTCAATGCTTGCACAATATGAAACAATCATAAGAGTAAACGACGTGATCAAGAAACAAGAGATAATAGTAAGAACAATCAACCACAACGCGAGGATTTATAGTGTACTCGTTAACGCAGCACCTCTTTCGCCCTACTCCACTCCCCCCCGACACTCTAACTCGAGAGTTTACTTTCACTATGTTAACAAACACCTCTTATGGCGGAGAAAACCGTACACAACTTTGCTTACGACTGATTTACGACACAAAACTAAATGTCGAGTCTAATCTTAGCTAGAACCAATCTTATCTACAACACAACTTCCACGACTTTTCACGACAGTCACAACTTTCATAACTTTTTCACAACTTCTTCACACCTTCAAGACTTCCCTTTCACAACATCACGACTTCACGTCACCACAAACCAACTTAATCCAAACAATCTAACACTACTTGGCAGATTCACCAACGATCTAGACTATACCTACAAAGAACGCCAAGATCTAGCTACAACACACAAATACAAGATTATCACAATTGATTTACAAATATTGATAGAAATGCACAATGATGCAATAAACACTTGTAGGTGTAAAACTTCTTCACTTGATGATGAAAGTATTTTCTAGTGCACTTGAGGAAATGAGCCAGATCGACTTGAAAACAAAGCTTTAGATTAAATGATCAAATGATTTTAGTGAGATGTGTGGGCTGTTTTAAAACAGAAAGAATGAGTGTAAAAAAGGGTTAGAAATAGTGGGAAATGAGTCCAAGTTATTTATATGGTGGTGACAAATAACTGGGATGCTCTACCTACGGGTGGTCCCCTTAAATAGGTGGGCGGTCCCCTTAAAATTAAGGGGGCCGCTCGTGTATTTAAGAGGGTCGCCCTAGACTAGGGCCTCCCCAGTTTGTCTTTTGTGTAGGGGGAATTTTCTGGAACTTTTCTAGCCGTTTTAGTTCCGAAAATTTGAAATTCAAAATGTATATTTTGAATAAAACATTTCTTTTAATTGTAGAAAATGTTTTGTAATGTTTATAAAAATGTTTACAACATTTTATAAAAGTTTGAGTTTAAAAAAAAAAAAAAAGGAAGAAATAAAAGAAAAAAAAAAAAAAAAAAAAAAAAAAACAAAAAACAAAAAAGAAAGAAAAAAAATAAAATTTCCTTTTGATCATAAAATGCATTAAACCGTTTATTTATTCAATCCTTAAGTTTGATATAATTATCGAAATAAAAATTTACTACTAATTACTTGTTTACGTTTTATTTTACATTGAACGTTTTTATATTTTGTGATTATTAAAACGTAAAGATGTGAAAAATATTAATAATGTTTT
The DNA here is from genome assembly GCA_026074375.1 of Tanacetum coccineum. Classification (NCBI taxonomy): domain Eukaryota; kingdom Viridiplantae; phylum Streptophyta; class Magnoliopsida; order Asterales; family Asteraceae; genus Tanacetum; species Tanacetum coccineum. Next base: position 81,738 of record BQNB010010715.1, read on the forward strand.
TAGGCATTATATTTTATCAACACATACAAAAGTCACACTCCCATCAAATGGAAAATTTTAAAACACTAGGTTACGGAACAACATATGCGATTTAAAAGCAATGGGAAAATATTCGAACTCGGCATCGAACAATAAATCACCCAATGTGATTGACAAAACTACGACGAATCAACATCATCAAAAGGTGAAAAGTAAAGTTGCGAAAAGGTTTCGAAGATAATCATATAACAACGATGTTTTCATCATGTATCAAAATGATTTTTTCATATCGCATCGAAATGTTTAAAGAAATTTAAATCTCTTCAACAACAAGAGGAGCGAATATCAAAGATATATATAATCGTACACCATAGAACGGATGTCGTGTATATATATATATATATATATATATATATATATATATATATATATATATATATATATATATATATATATATAAAAATAAATATAAATAATAAATAATATAATATATACACACACACTAATATAAACATTGACTTAAACCAAGTGTTATCTCACTTGATCACGCACATAATATGCAATTTAAAATACCACATAAGCTTCCTAATGATCGGGAACTAAACACCGGCGGATATCGGTACATATCGTGAAAGACCTCGTGAATTTTAAAACAGTTGTAGTCCAAGTTTTGTAAAACGACTTAGTTCACTACAACTCGTGCTCTGGTACCACTCTGTAACACCCCCAAACTACGATACGCAGCGGAATACAACATTTGGGGTGCTACTTCATAATACATGCACACGAGTCCCAGTAAACGTTCAAAGATACGTTTATAAAACACAATTTCATTTATTAGAAAGATCAGAGTTACATAGGTCCCAATACCATTATAGAAATTATTTCTAAAAGTCACAACACGACTTGATTTCTAAAACACTTGTTTAGTTTATGACACTACTTCACCGAGACACCGTCCTTGATATCCGCGTTCCGTCCCATCCAAGCCATCAACAATACCTAACCTGAGATACATGCTTAAAAACGTCAACAAAACGTTGAGTGAATTCATAGAGTTTACAAATAACAGTTAGAACGCATATTTGGTTCAACAAAACATATAACATTGCTCGTAAGACAAGTTATAAAAATTATGATTTCCAACTAAATGAGACCGTGCACCGAAACTAAACACATTCATTCCCGTAGGACGAAATAATATCCGAGAAGTATGCCACTTCTCCTAATACTAACTACAAAATGTCCGTTACAGGGTGCTCACCTTCGGATTCATACCCCGGACAGGGTTGTCAAACCCAATAGATCTATTTAATGCATTATCGTTCACCATCAACAAGGAAATTAATGGTCACACAGTAAAAGGCACTCATTAGTGTATGGAATCATATTTAGCATCAAAACATATTGCGTTCTCATTTTTATAAAAACAACAAGTATCCCCCTCGCGGGTTTAAAAACATTTAAAACACTTAAAAGCGAGGCTATGAACTCACCTTGATCGAAGCCGAAGATTAAATAATTGAAACAATCACGAACTACTCGATG